>JAMKQA010009014.1:0-10326 GCA_024699735.1 Posidonia australis | reverse complement strand
GCAAGGATGAAAATCGCTCGAAGTACTTAGATCCTTGATCTTATTTATGCAATATTTTTGCATCAATGTTTGACCCATTATATGAGCGATACTTCTGAGCATTAGGACACACCCTGCACTCCATGCACCCTTATTTTAGCATAAGACACCACTCACTTAGCAAAGCATGGCATATCGCCCTCGGGCATACATAAAAGGCTGGAAAGCCGACTTTTCATTTAGGCAAATGAGAAACCCATAGAAAGACCGATTTATCGGGCGCACGAGAGTGCCTAATACCTTCCTCGTGCGTAACAGGGATCCTTACCCATTTCTAGTTTATGACAGACTTTTCCATTGGCTTATTTGCATGATTCGAGTATTTTTATATGGTTTTCCTCGTCTTCCATTTTAATAGACTAGGTGGCGACTCCTGCATTTTTATTTTTATTGTTTTTTGTCGTGACTTTGCCGATCCTCACGCATTTGGCCTTTCGCGCCAAGTCGAGGCTGTTGTCGGCATGGTTACAGGAATTGGCGACTCCGTTGCAGATAACCAAATCCCGGCTTTTGTTTTGAGTTTCTCGTTTACTTTGGCTTTTCTTCTTGCTTACCTATTTCCATGCTATGCATTGGTTGTCCCTTTATAAGTGGTGTTTTTCTTGCATACATGTTTTTTGCATAATGGGTGTTTTCCTTTTACACATTTGCTATGTCACCATGCACATAACCTCCACATGCTTTTGTTTGATAATTCATGGCTAATTGCATGTTTATTTCCCTTACTGTACATGCCATGTTTAGGAGATTAGAGACATGTTTGCTCTCCCCATTTGGTTATTGAAAACTTAAAAAACAAAATCAATAAAACATAAGGCACAAACTAGTGACAAATTGTAAATTTTCCCCGCGGTTTAATAAATTTGCAAGTAAAAAAACTTAAAGCATACTTTGCACACATCATATAGGGAATGCATCTTCTCTTCTCCTTAGTCCACCTATACAGTTTGCGAAGGACATTTCTCGGTGTCTCATCCTATGGCTTTGGCGTGGGATGAAATATCGGGTTTGTCCCCCCTTGTCAGGGGTCGTGTCAGTGTTAGTAGAGGGTACAGCCTACTGCTTTGGCAAAGGACAAGGCCCTGAACGCACCACCCGTTTACTGCCTAAGCTTTGGCTGGGATTTAGAACGGGGACCTTAATCATTCTAACCTTGAGTTGGAGACGCATTCACCCCTGTGTGAACCCAGAGTAGACGGCTTGGTAGGACACCCTTAGGTTGCGAGGGAGTGCATACTAGAGGCTTTCATGCATTTTGCATCTCATACCACGATAAACATTGCATCTTTTCTAACTTATTTGTTTTGTGCATAGATTCCTGGTCTGTGAGTTTCCTTAGCCTGAGCTCTAGACCCTTCCTTTCACTGATTCTATTTGCGACCCTCTTTTCGACCGCGTCTCCCGAGTTATCCGTCACTTTCGACGATAGCTCGTCCTAGGATCCGTCCTATCCTTCCCAGCCACAGTCCGATCCTTACTCACTCGCGATCCACCATGGCCCAGCATGCCAGCGAGTCCCTTTCCTCTGCTGTTCTGGAGGAGGTCCCCGTCTCGGGATACTATTCCTTTGTGTCCTTTTCGACGGCTGTAGGGTGAGTGCAGTGGGTGCAAACTGTGATCCTAACTCTGGTTGCACAGGCAACTCGGGAGTCGGGAAGGATAGAGCTGAAAAGGACTGGAGCGCTAGCGCCAATCCCTACAACTGTCGACATTTGCTGCAGTTGCGTGGCGATAGGATCGTCGCTAGTGGCTCCAAAGGATGGAGGCAAGCCTAGCAGTTGCAGGGATTGGTACTAGCGCTCCAGTCCTTTTCAACTATGTCCTTCCTGGCTCCCGAGTTGCCTGTGCAACCAGAGTTAGGATCACAGTTTGCACCCACTGCACCCCCCCCACAGCCGTCGCCATCCCTCGTCTCTCCGGCAATAGGGGTGTCAACACTACCTTTTGTTACACCTGCACAGCACCCACCACAGCATGCATCCCTCCTATCTGGTGGCCAGCCTCCTAGGCTAGCGGGAGCACAGTCCTCTGTGAGCATTGTACCAGAGACCATCCCGGTCCAACAAATCTTGCTCCCACACTCTACACCACTTGTTGCACCACCCCCTGCATTGTCCTCACCCTTTTACCACACACAAGGATCATCTTTTGTCCCCTAACACAATGCACCCATGCACGGGTACACAAGTCATCCTACCGTAGCACCAGACGGCGAAATGGTGGATCTGGAGGAGCCCCTAGGGACGACCCATACAGTGTACGTGGCACCCGCCTCTGCTGCGCAATCCACAGCTACAGTAGCTCTAGATGCTCTCCTCATGAGAGTAAATGATCTGGAGCCCACTCTCCGACAAGTGCAGGGGGACCGCCACTCCTACCAATTCTGGGACCTCTGTTATTTCCCAGACGTGACTCTCCCTCCGAATTTCCGAATCCCGAAATTCAAAAAATACAATGATAGGGGTTGCCCGATTGCCCACCTCAAAGCCTATTGCGGAGACCTCACCCAACCTCAAGCGGACGAAAGGTTGTTGATCTGCCTATTCCAAAAGTGTCTCACGGGGCCCGCGTTGAAGTGGTTCACTTCCTTCAACATGGCCACCATCAAGACTTGGGACGACCTTACACAGGCAATCCTGGAACAATATTCCTTCAATCTTGACTTAGTCCCCAAGCGGGAGGACTTAGTCGCAATCAAGTAGAGGCCCCAAGAAGCATTTGGGGAGTATCTTGGATGATGGCGCTCCTTGGCTTCACAAGTCAAAGATAGACCCTCCGACGAGGAGTCTATCGAGATTATAATCCGAGCTGCACAGCCAGCGGTCAGGGCTCTACTTAGCATACAACTAGTCACTACTTTTTCGGCACTGCTTTGGGCAGGCGCCCGTGTTAAGAGCTCACTACGCGGTGGCAGTTTTCCAGCACTCTCGGCATTTGCCAAACAGGCCACTGCCTCACATAGTGGCCCAAGCAGCAGCAATAACAACAACAACCCCAACACCAATCCACCTAGGAGGCGGGATCCCTCCAAAAATACAGTTTCCTATATCAGATCCCCTGCTGCTCCGGTAAATGTCTGCCCACCCCCGTAACGCCAAGTAGTTTATGCACCTTTGCCTGCACCTAGAGCACAGCATGCATCATACATTACCCCCACTACCACACTAGTGTACCCTACCCCACCAGCCAGGACGCGCACACCGTTGGCTCATCCACAGCCGAAGCGACAACGTCGTGACAGGCGCCACTATACCCCTTTAGTGGAGCCTTTGAGCATGGTATTTCCCAAGGTCGCATCCCTACTGAGGCTGCCTAAGGTGCGCGCACCGCCTAATCCACTTTCCGCCTGGTACAATGCCAATGCGTTCTGCAATTTCCGTCGGGTGGCTGGCCACTCAACGAATAATTGCCTAATACTTAGGGATGCTGTCCAGGACCTGATTTACCAGAGGGTCATAGTGATTAATACCCAGGCAGTCGGCCCAGCGCACACACCAGTGGCCGCCCCAGCACAGCCAGCACACCCTAGTATAGTTAACCAACCCCTACCACAGCATTCACCCTCAGGAGCACCAGGTTCCTCGGGAGTCAATTTTGTTTCTTCTGCTTCTTCTTCTTCTTCTTCTGAGTCTGTCTCTTCCCCTATCCGTCCAACCGACTTGATCCATGATGAGTCGTCCGCTTTTCCCCGCCAATTGTATCATTCTTTCCTCGGTAATTCCGAGGAATTTATTCTTGTGATCCGTCCAGTTGTTGAGTTAGAGTTCTTTGAGGCGCCACCTGTTGTATATTCCCAGCCACCAACTCCAATCTATTTATCAGCCTGGCCCCAATCTAGGCCAAGTCAGCCAGCATACGCTCGAGCCCACCAGTACCCTTACCAATACTCCCAGCATCCTCAAGTTTATCCTCCTACTCACCCATATTCTTTAAACACCCCTGTACAATTAGCTGCCCGCCCCCCAGTTGTTGTTACTCTGACCCACGACATGCATCGTGTTCCTTACAACTATGCCACAGGAATGTGCATAGAAGTAACACGATCGGGTAGAGTATACAAACCCTCAACATCTAGGCCTAACCCACAAACTTTAACCCCTAACCAATTGCTAGCCCAGCCATCTAGGTCACCAGCACCTGTAGCAGCAGCCCCTGTCCAAATTCAGGCACATTCTCCTCAACTGCCTATGCCTAGAGTACCACTATCTAATCCTACTACTAGCAGCCAACCTTCAACTGACATCACTGCACAGCTTAAGAAGGTTAAAGTCGATATTTCCATCTAGAATCTAATCCTTACATTGGCTAAGCATAGAGAAGCCTTCCATAGAGTTTTTCAGGCTGCCCGTGTATCTCAGACTATAGAGCCTGCTACCCTAGAAAACATGGTAGGAATGATAACGGCGCCTCAGGTTATCTCTTTCTCCAGCCTAGAGTTAGCTCCTTCTAGCACCAATCATAATTCCCCCTTGTTCATCACCACGTAGTATCGGAGCTTCCGCATCCCTCTCACATTGGTGGACAATGGAGCAGGCTTAAATGTTTGCCCGTTTCATACAGCAAGTGCAATCAGATTCAAGTCCGAGGACATTACGCCAGCCGTGAAAGGGATGACAACGTTCGATAATATGCATCATGATGCGCTTGGAGTCTTGATCATTCCATTAACCATAGGCCCTGCTCGCTTCGACGTAGAGTTCTACGTCGTAGACATCGAACCCTCCTTTAATCTTTTGCTTGGACGCCCTTGGATTCACAAGCATCAAATCATTCCTTCAACCCTCCATCATATGATCAAGTTCTGTTGGGATGACAATGTTGTTGTTGTCCTGGCAGAGGATATGGAGAAGGTTGAATCTGTCTCTGCTCTAGCCCCCCAGACCATCCACTTTGAGCCAAAGCCTTCCGATGTCCTCTCTCGGGTTAACCGGTTTGAGCCGGTTAATTTCATTCCACCCATGGAGCATGCCGGCCATTTGTCCGCTTGCGGTAACCCTCGTTTGATGGTCGACAACTTGTGTCGCAAATGGGGATACGAGAAAGGATCGCCACTGGGGCATTATGGCCAAGGAATCGCCGAGCCAATCGAGGCCGAAGAATGGATTAAGCGGGATGGTTTGGGTTATGAGCGGTGCTGCCAGAAAAAGAGATCGCGATGCTTTGGTAAGTCCTCGAAGATGTGTATTCCACAGAATTTAGCCAACTTTATCAGCGCAGGCAGCTTGGACCCGAACATAAACTCCTATGCAGTGTCAGTACCATCGGCTTGGGTCAGTTTGGAAAATTCATATCAAGACAGCGGTCGGTTAGAGACAGAGCAGCAGGGTGCAAAGCAGGAGATCGTGTAGAATAGTGGTCAGACAGAGTTATATCCAACAGCTTAAGAGCAGTCAGCAGTTCAGACAGTGGTCCAAGAAACAGACACAGATGATGACATCGGGGATCTGGACCTCTTATTCCAGGAGCAGTTGGATGTGCTTGCAGAAGACCTGGCAGAGCACGATCGTATAAGGAAGGGCAAAGCAATTGCCACATCATCACCAGTAGAAACATCAGTACCACCCCAAGACTAGGTTTCAGTTATGGTCCTACACGAGACAAAGGAAGGAGATGCTAGACCAATGGAGTTAATCTCCTATCAGCCGGGAGGCGGGTCTAGCTGGTACTGGCAATATAAGCCTCACTTAGAGGGTAAGGATCAAAAAAAAAAACCTTGAATTAAGTACAAGTGAGATGGGCGATGGTAGTTTTACTAACACACAGCAGAGCAACCGCCAGTAGGCAGAATCTAGTATAGATAGCAAAGAAAATACCAAAAAAATCAAAAAAGTCAAAAAATAAGGAGGCATCAGAGGTAGGGACTCCCAGCTCCCCAGGTCATCCAGATAAGGAAACTGAAGAAGTAGCACAATGCCGATACAAGAACACGAAAGTCACTATGATAGTCATTAAGCGCCATCAGGGCGCGGAATCAGAAGAGGTCTTCTCAGTTGACATTACAGACCCGACATTTGAAAAAGAAATCCTGTCAGAGCTAATCGCCTATGAAGAAGAGGATGAGGTCCATGGAGCAGATAATGATGATGAGCCATCACAGATCCCATTCTATGATAATGACCCAAAAGGCCCAAATCTTCACGTTGAGGAGGAGACAGAGCTTATCAATATCGGCACATCTGAAGATATCAAAGAAGCACGCATTACTGCCAATTTATCACCACAAGAAAAGGCAAAGTTTATAGCTTTTCTGAAAGAATATGTAGAAGTCTTTGCATGGAGCTATAATGACATGGTGGGACTAGACATTGAGGTGGTAGTTCATACATTACCACTAATACCAAATTCAAAGCTAGTCAAACAGAAGCTTCGTAGATGGCAACCCCAATGGCTCTTAAAGCTTAAAGAGGAAATCATGAAACAGCACAAAGTCAATTTCCTCAAAGTCGTATTATATCCTGAATGGCTCGCCAATGTGGTGCCTGTGCCGAAGAAAGATGGACGGGTTCGCATGTACATCGACTATCGAGATCTCAATAAAGCGAGCCCCAAAGATGATTTCCCGCTCCCCCACATAGACATTCTGGTGGACAACACTGCAAGACATAAAATGTTATCATTTATGGATGGGTTTTCGGGGTACAACCAGATCAGAATGGCTGAGGAAGATATGGAGAAGACATCTTTCATCACTCCATGGGGAGTCTTCTGTTACAGAGTAATGCCATTCGGGTTGAAGAATGCAGGCGCAACATACCAAAGGGCTATGACAGCATTATTCCACGATCTTATGCATCAGGAGGTTGAAGTATACGTGGATGATATGATCGCCAAGTCTAAAGAGCCCGAGGACCATCTCTCCTGCTTGAGAAGGTTGTTTGACCGCCTGCGAAAGCATAAGCTCCGCCTGAACCCCAACAAATGTGTATTTGGGGAATCCTCTGGAAAGCTCCTGAGGTTACATTATCAGTCAAAGAGGAATTGAAGTGGACCCCCACAAAGCCAGAGCTATTGTTGACATGCCTCCTCCAACCTCCAAGAAAGAGATTTGCGGTTTATTAGGCCGGCTACAATACATCAGCAGGATCATTGCACAGCTTATGCCTATATGTGAACCCATATTCAAGCTACTAAGGAAGAACGCCCAAACTCGCTGGAATGATGAATGTCAAGCGGCCTTTGATAAAATCAAGCAACTTCTGGTGAAGCCTCCAGTTTTAGTTCCCCCTACGCCAGGGCGCCCTCTGCTGCTATATTTCTCTACAACACAACATTCAATGGACACAGTTCTAGGTCAGCATGATGAATCTGGGCGTAAAGAGAAGGCTATCTACTACCTCAGCAAAAAGTTCAATGACTGCGAGGTTAAATACAGCCCAATAGAGAAAATTTGCTTATCCCTGGTGTGGGCCACACAACACCTCAGGCATTATATGATGGCATATCCAGTATTGTTATTAGGTCGGCATGACCCTATCAAATATCTATTCAGAAGCCAGCCTTGGTGGGCAGATGTGTCAAATGGCAAGTGATGTCGTCTCAATATGATATCACACTTGTCACACAGAAGTCCATGAAAGGACAAGCAATGGCAGATCACTTGGCTGACCTACCTTTGCCAGAATATCAACCGCTACAAACCCAGTTCCTAGATGAAGATATATTGTTTGCAATGGGCGAGGAGGAACTAGAAGGACCTCAAAATGAGCATCAGTGGTGTTTGTACTTTGATGGTGTAGTCAATAAACGAGGAAGAGGTGTCGGTGCAGTTCTAGCAACGCCACAAGGACAACTAATCCCCTTTGCAAGGAAGCTGACATTTCAATGTACCAATAATGAAGCTGAATATGAGGCTGTATTTTGGGCTTACAAGTGGCAAAGGACCAAGGTGCTCGAGAACTCCGCATATATGGCGACGCAATGCTGGTCATCTCACAAATCAATGGAGACTAGAAGACAAAAGACCAAAAGCTCGTGTTATATCATGAACATTTGCTGAAATTGACTGAAGAATTCGATAATGTCAAATTTTCCTTCATGAAACGAGCTAAGAATGCGTATGCAGATGCTCTAGCAACTCTAGCATCATGGTTATCACTCCCAGAGGCACAGACCATAGATATCTCGGTCACATGCAGTGAACAGCCAGCACATTGTATGCATATTCAAGAGGCGCCATCATCTGTTGAATTGCCCTGGTATAGTGATATTAAAACTTTCCTGGAGTCTGGCGACTTCCCTCCTGGCATTTCTGCAATAGATAAAAAGGCCTTGACATGGTTAGCATCTAAATATGTGCTCGGGGCCGGACAGCTATATAAAAGATCTTATTACCAGATGCTTCTCAAATGTGTGGACAAAAAGTAGGCAGATATGCTAATGTTAAAAGTTCACGTAGGCACCTGTGGTCCGCATATGAATGGGGTTCTCCTAGCTAAGAAAATTATGTTGCAGGAGTATTTCTGGTCCACTATGGAAACAGATTGCTCCCAATTTGTCAGAAGATGCCATAACTGCCAGATACACAGCAATTTCATACATGCTCCCCCACAACAATTACATAGCATGTCATCACCCTGGCCTTTTTCCAATTGGGGAATTGATGTAATCGGGGCCATTCATCCTGCTGCATCCAATGGGCACCATTATATTCTGGTGACCATTGATTATTTCACAAAATGGGTCGAGGCGGCATCATACAAGGCAGTCATGGCAGCTGTTACAGAGAAATTCATCAAGAATAATATTGTCGCCAGATATGGGGTTCCATATGCCATCATTTCAAATAATGGAACCAATTTCATAGCAAAGAGAGTTGAGGATTTTCTCCAGAATTGCAAGATCAAGAATCACAGATCCTCCCCCTACCAACCACAGATGAACGGGGCAGTAGAGTCAGCTAATAAAAATCTGGTAAAAATCTTGAAGAAGATGGCTGAGACTCATAGAGATTGGCATGAAAAGCTGCCCTATGCATTATGGGCCTACAGGACCTCCATCCGGACCTCAACGGGAGAAACACCCTATTCTTTGGTGTATGGCATGGAGGCGTCGTTAAGAATCTTGAAGTAGGCAGAATTGGAGGATGCAGAATGGATCCAAGATCGTTGTATTCAGCTAGATTTGATTGATGAACACAGATTGCAAGCCTTGCATCATGCCTAGTGCTACCAGAAGAGAGTGGCCCGAGCATATCAAAAGAAGGTCCGACCCAGAAACTTTGAACCAGGAGACTTAGTTTTGTGTGCCATGCATTTGCCTGATGCACGGGGAAAATTCAAGCCTAACTAGCGCGGACCATTTGTGGTCAAGGAGGCCCTGTCTGGAGGTGCAATCATTCTTGAAGACATGGACCATAGGGAGCAGTCAGAACCTGTCAATGCCTCCTATCTGAAAAAGTACTACCAATGACTCCTAGTCAATCCTAAGCCTTGCTCCGTGAACCATGCATTTCCATGTTTCTTCTTTTTTTCGCCTGCTAATATTTTAGCCTATTGCATCCTAGTATAACATGAATAATCTCATACATTTTTCTTTTGCATGGCATTATCATTGCCCGATGAGGAAAATTGGAGGCCTGCCTGCTTAAGATGAGTCCAGTCCTCCTTACGTGTTACTACCCTTGAAACTTAGGATGTGAGGGAGAGAATTCAGTGAAATGAACGAAATGCACAAATTCCCAAGGGACCTATATCTCCAGAGGGAGTAAAAATGTTAGGTCTAGAGAGAGTGCGAGCAACAAAGAAAAAATACAGACTTTGGAGCACAAAAGAAAATAAGGAGACAGAAGTGGTAGACAAAAGCTAGCTCCACTGAGAGAGGCATGCGAGATGACCCTATCCCTATCATATAACTTGGAGAGGAGTCGAAGCATGCACCAATAGATCCTACATTTGCAAAGGGACTAGCCACCCCTTTTATATCAAACAGAAAGAGCAGCCACCCCCTTAGCTTAGGTGTATATTACCTCCAAGCAGGAATAGGGTAAGTCAGCATGCCTTTGAGGGAGAAAAAGAAATATGAATCTGTAGACACCCCGATTTTGAGGTGACCCAGGAATGGGAATCCCTATGTTGCTTTGGAAGTGATCAGCCTTTAAACTGAGCCCCAAACCCATTAGCCAGAGTCCAAAATAGACAGTTGTGAGCAGGGCTAGCGCACCAACTTGGCGCACCAAGTTGGCGCACCAAGGTGGCGCACCAAGCCGCGACTGCTGACCTTCCATCTTCCGGGCTGTTACTCTTGCAAACGAATGTGCCAACGAATATTCAAGGCTTTTCGTTTGCAAGA
>JAMKQA010009012.1:0-13341 GCA_024699735.1 Posidonia australis | reverse complement strand
TTCTAACTTGCATATTAATCCAATCACATGAATATTATACATAAGTGAATAATATGCCTTTTGTAAATGTTTTTTTATATTCAGCACTTGAGTATTTTGTATTTTCTTAAGTGATTATTAACAACTAATCACATGTCATTTGTTATCATCAAAACGTACTTATAGATTTTTTCAACAGGTTATACGGAACCAACAACTCGGATCTCCTCCTGATCAGTGGAGTCTCGATAAATGGATGGAGAGTTGGTCCTAGGCTATAAGGTACCAACGGCTCGGATCTCCTCCAGATCAGAGGAGTCTCCAGAAAAGGATAGATGGTCGGTCCATGGCTATATGGAACCAACGACTCGGATCTCCTCTGGATCAGAGGAGTCTCGAGAAAAGGATGGATAGTTGGTCCTAGGCTATAAGGAACGAACGACTCGAATCTCCTCCAGATCAGAGGAGTGTCGAGAAAAGGATAGAAGGTTGGTTCTAGGCTATATGGAACCAACGACTTGGATCTCCTCCATATCAGAGGAGTCTCGAGAAACGGATGAATAGTTGGTCTCAGGTTACAAGGAACCAACGGCTCAGATCTCCTCCGGATCAAAGGAATCTCAAGAAAGGATAGAAGTTTGGTCCTACGCTATACGGAACCAACGACTCGGATCTCCTCCAGATCGAAGGAGTCTCGAGAAAAGGATTGATGGTTGATCCTAGGCTATAAGGCACCAACGACTCGGATCTCCTCTACATCGGAGGAGTCTCGAGAAAATGATAGATGGTTGGTCCTAGGCAATACGGAACCAACGACTCAGACCTCCATCGGAGCAGAGGAGTCTCGAGAAAAGGATAGATGGTTGGTCCTAGGCTATAAGAACCAACGGCTCGGATCTCCTCCGGATCGGAGGAGTCTCAAGAAACAGATAGATAGTTGGTCCGTGGCTACGATGAACCAACGATTCGAATATCCTCCGGATCAGAGGAGTCTCGAGTAATGGATGGATCGATGGTCGTAGGCTATATGGAACCAATGGCTCGGATGTCCACCGGATCAGAGGAGTCAGGAGAAGAGGATAGAAGGTTGGTCCTAGGCTATAAGGAACCAACGACAAGGATCTCCTCCGGACTAGAGGTGTCTCGTGAAAAGGCTAGATGGTTGGTCGTTGGCTTTAAGGAACCAACGACATGGATCTTCGCCAGATAAGTGGAGTTTAAAGAAATGGATGGAGAGTTGGACCTAGGCTATAAGGTACCACCGGCTCGGATCTCCTCCGGATCAGAGGAGTCTCGAGAAAAGGATAGATGGTTGGTCCTTGGCTATAAGGAACAATGACTCGGATCTCCTCCGGATCAGAGGAGTGTCGAGAAAAGGATGGATAGTTGGTCCTAGGTTAGAAGGACCCAACGGCTCGGATCTCCTCCAGATCATAGGTGTCTCGAGAAAAGGATCAATGGTTGGTCCTAGATTATAAGGATCCAATGACTCGGATCTCCTCCGGATCAGAGGAGTCTCTAGAAAAGGATAGATGGTTGGTCCTAGGCTATGAGTAACCAACAACTTGTAACTCCTCTGGATCGGAGGAGTCTGGAGAAACAGATAGATGGTTGTTCCTTGGAAATAAGGAACCAATGACTCGGATCTCCACCGGATCAAAGGAATCTCGAGAAAAGGATAGAAGTTTGGTCCTACGCTATACGGAACCAATGACTCGGATCTCCTCCGGATCGGAGGAGTCTTGAGAAAAGGATTGATGATTGGTCCTAGGCTATAAGGAACCAACGACTCGGATCTCCTCCGGATTGGAGGAGTCTCGAGAAAAGGATAGATGGTTGGTCCTTGGCTATAAGGAACCAACGACTCGGATCTCCTCTGGATCAAGGGAGTCTCGAGAGAAGGATAGATGGTTGGTCCGTGGATATAATGAACCAACGACTCGGATCACCTCCGGATCAGCAGAGTCTCGAGTAAAGGATGGACCGTTGGTCGTAAGCTATAAGGAACCAATGGCTCGGATCTCCTCCAGATCGGAGGAGTCACGAGAAAAGGGTAGAAGGTTGGTCCTAGGCTATAAGGTACCAACGACTCGGATCTCCTCCGAACCAGAGGTGTCTCGAGAAAAGGATAGATGGTCCTTGATTATAAGAAACCAATGACTCGGATCTCCTCCACATCAGAGGAGTCTCAAGAAATGGATAGATGGTTGGTCCTAGGCTATAAGGAACCAATGACTCGGATCACCTCCGGATCAGAGGAGTATCAAGAAAAGGATAGGTGGTTGGTCCTTGGCTATAAGGAACCAACGACTCGGATCTCCTCCAGATCGGAGGAGTCTCTAGAAAAGGATGGATAGTTGGTCCTAGGCTATTAGGAACCAACGACGCGGATCTCCTCCAGATTAGAGGAGTGTTGAGAAAAGGATTGAAGGTTTGTCCTAGGCTATATGGAACCAACGACTCGGATCTTCTCCGGATCAGAGGTGTCTCAAGAAACTGATGGATAGTTGGTCCTAGGCTATAAGGAACCAACGGCTCGGATCTCCTCCGGATCAAAGGAATCTCCAGAAACGGATAGAAGTTTGGTCCTACGCTATATGGAACCAACGACTCAGATCTCCTCCGGATCGGAGGAGTCTCGAGAGAAAGATTGATGGTTGGTCCTAGGCTATATATTAGGAACCAACGGCTCGGATCTCCTTTGGATCGGAGGAGTCTTGAGAAAAGGATAGATGGTTGGTCCTAGGCTATACGGAATGAACGATTCTGACCTCCATCGGATCAGAGGAGTCTCAAGAAAAGGATAGATGGTTGGTCCTTGACTATATGGAACCAACGACTCGTATCTCCTTCGAATCAGAGGAGTCTCGAGAAAAGGATAGATGGTTGGTCCGTGGCTATAATGAACCCACGACTCGGATCCCCTCTGGATCATAGGAGTCTCGAGTAAATGATGGATCGTTGTTCGTAAGCTGTATGGAACCAACGGCTCGGATGTCCTTCGGATCAGAGGAGTCACGAGAAAAGGATAGCAGGTAGGTCCTAGGCTATATGGAACCAACGACTCGGATATCCTCCACATCTGAGGAGTCTCGAGAACTGGATAGTTGTTTGGTCCTTGGTTATAAGGAACCAACGACTCTGATATCCTCCGGATCAGAGGAGTCTCGAGAAATGGATGGAGTGTTGGTCCTAGGCTATAAGGTACCAACGGCTCGGATCTCCTCCGGATCAGAGGAGTCTCGAGAATAGGATAGATGGTTGGTCGTTGGCTATAAGGAACCAATGACTCAGATCTACTCCGGATCAGAGGAGTCTAGAGAAAAGGATGGATAGTTGGTCCTAGGCTATACGGAACCAACGGCATGGATCTCCTCCAGATTAGAGGTGTCTCAAGAAAAGGATCTAAGGTTGGTCCTACGCTATAAGGAACCAACAACACAGATCTCTTTCGAATCGGAGGAGTCTCGAGAAACGGATGGATGGTAGGTCCTAGGCTATAAGGAACCAATGACTCGGATCTCTTCCAGATCAAAGGAGTCTCGAGAAAAGGATGGATAGTAGGTCCTAGGCTATATGGAACGAACTGCTCCAATCTCCTCCGGATCAGGGGAGTCTTGAGAAACAGATAGAAGGTTGGTCCTAGGCTATAAGGAACCAACGCCATGGATTTCCTCTAGATCAGAGGAGTCTCGAGAAAAGGACAGATGGTTGGCCCTAGGTTTTAAGGAACCAACGACTCGGATCTCCTCCAGATCAGAGGAGTCTCGAGAAACGGATAGATGATTGGTCCTAGGCTATGAGGAACCGAAGAGTCGGATCTCCTCCATATCAGAGTAGCCTCGAGAAAAGGACAGATGCTTGGTCCAAGGCTATATGGAACCAATGACTCGGATTTCCTCCAAATCAGAGGAGTCTCGAGAAAAGTATAGATGGTTTGTCCTTTGCTATAAGGAACCAACGACTTGGATCTCCGTCGGATAAGAGGAGTTTCGAGAAATGGATGGAGAGTTGGTCCTAGGCTATATGGTACCAACGGCTCGGATCTCGACTGTATCAGAGGAGTCTCGAGAAAAGGATGGATAGTTGGTCCTAGGCTATAAGGAACCAACAGCTTGGATCTCCTCCGGACCAAAGGAGTCTTGAGAAATGGATAGAAGGTTAGTCCTAGGCTATAAGGAACCAACGCCATGGATGTCCTCCAGATCAGGGGAGTCTCGAGAAAAGGATTGATGGTTGGTCCTAGGTTATAACGAACCAACGACTCGGATCTCCTCTGGATCAGAGGAGTCTCGAGAAAAGGATAGATGGTTGGTCCTAGGCTATAAGGAACCAAAGACTCGGATCTCCTCCATATCAGAGTAGCCTTGAGAAAAGGACAGATGCTTGGTCCAAGGCTATATGGAACCAACGACTCAGATTTCCTCCGAATCAGAGAGGTCTCGAGAATAGAATGGATAGATGGTTGGTCCTAGGTTATAAGTAACCAACGACTCGGAACTCCTCCGGATAAGGGGTGTCTCACAAAAGGATAGATGGTTGGTCCAAGGCTGTAAGGAACCAACGACTCGGATCTCATCCGGATAAGAGGAGTCTCGAGAAAAGGATGGATAGTTGGCCCTAGACTATACGGAACCAATGACTCGTACCTCCTTCAGATCAGAGGAGTCTCGAGAAGAGGATAGATGGTTGGACCTACGCAATAAGGAACAAACGACTTAGATCTCCTTTGGATCAGAAAAGTCTCTAGAAAAGGATAGATGGTTGGTCCTAGGTTATGAGTAACCAACAACTCGGAACTCCTCCTCATCGGAGGAGTCTCGAGAAAAGGATAGATGGTTGGTCCTTGGCAATACGAAACCAACGACTCGAATCTCCTCCAGATCAGTGGAGTCTCGATAAAAGGATGGATAGTTGGCCCTAGGCTATATGGAACCAACGACTCGGATCTCCTTCAGATCAGAGGTGTCTCGAGAAACAGATTTATGGTTGGTCTTAGGGTATATGGAATCAACGACTCAGATCACCTCTGGATCAGAGGAGTTTCGAGAAAAGGATAGATGGTTGGTCCTAGGTTATATGGAATCAACGTCTCGGATCTCTTCCAGATCAGAGGAGTCTCGAGAAAATGATAGGTGGTTGGTCCATGGCTATAACGAACCAACGACTCGGTTCTCCTACGGATCAGAGGAGTCTCGAAAAAAGGATGGATTGTTGGTCCTAGGCTATAAGGAACCAACAACTCAGATCTCCTCCAGATTAGAGGAGTCTCGAGAAAGGGATAGAAGGTTGGTCCTAGGCTATAAGGAACCAACGACTCGGATCTCCACCGGATCAGAGGAGTCTCGAGAAAAGGACGAATGGGTGGTCCTATGCTATAAGGAACATACGACTCGGATCTCCTTCGGATTAGAGGAGAATTGAGAATATGATAGATGGTTGGTTCTAGGCTATAAGGAACCAACGACTCGCATCTCGTCATGATTAAAGGTGTCTCGAGGAAAGGACAAATGATTGGTCCTTGACTATAAGGAACCAACGACTCGGATTTCCTCCGAATCAGAAGAATATCGAGAAAAGGATGGATAGTTGGTCGTAGGCTATAATGAACCAACAAATCGATTCTCCTCCGGATCAGAGGAGTCTCGAGAAATGGATAGAAGGTTGGTCCTAGGCAGAAAGGAACCAACGACTCGGATCTCTTCCGGATCAGAGGAGTCTTGAGAATAGGATGGATAGTTGGTCCTTGGGTATATGGAACCAACGACTCGGATCACCTCCGGATCAAAGGAGTCTCGAGAAAGGATGGATAGTTGGTCCTAGGCTTTAAGGAACCAACGGCACACATCTCCTCCAGATCGAAGGAGTCTCGAGAAAAGGATAGATGGTTGGTCTTAAACTATATGGAACAAACGACTCGGATCGCCTCCAGATCGGAGGAACTTTGAGAAAAGGATAGATGGTTGGTCCTAGGCTGTACGGAACCAACGACTCGGATCTCCTCCGCATCAGAGAAGTCTCGAGAAAAGGATTGATGGTTGGTCCTTCGCAATAAGGAACCAACGACTCAAATCTCCTCCAGATCAGAGGAGTCTCGAGAAAAGGATAGATGGTTGGCCCTTGGCTACACAGAACCAACGATTCGGATCTCCTCCAGTTCGGAGGAGTTTCGAGAAAAGAATAGATGGTTGGTCCTTGGCTATAAGGAACCAACGACTCGAATCTCCTCTGGATTAGAGGAGTCTCGAGAAAAGGATAGATGGTTGGTCCTTGGCTATACAGAACCAACGACTCGGATCTCCTCCGGATTGGAGGTGTCTCGAGAAAAAGATGGATAGTTTGCCCTAGGTATGTGGAACCAACGACTAAGATCTCCTCCGGATCAGTGGAGTCTCATGTAAAGGATGGATAGTTGGTCGTACGCTATTAGGAACCAACGACTCGAGTCTCCTCCTGATCAAAGGAGTCTCAAGAATAGGATAGCAGGTTGGTAGTAGGCTATAAGGAACGAATGACTTGAATCTCCTCCGGATCGGAGGAGTCTCTAGAAAAGGATAGATAGTTGGTCCTTAGCTATAAGGAACCAATGACTCGGATCTCCTCCAGATAGGAGGAGTCTCGAGAAATGGATAGATGGTTGCTCCTAGGCAATACAAAACCAACGACTCGGATCTCCTCCGGATTAGAGAAGTCTCAAGGAGAGGATGGATAGATGGTTGGTCCTAGGCTATAAGGAACCAACGACTTGGATCTCCATCGGATCAGAGGATTCTCAAGAAAAGGATAGATCGTTGGTCCTAGGCTATACGGAACCAAAGACTCGTATCTCCTCTGGATCGGAGGAGTCTCGAGAAAAGGATAGATGGTTGGTCCTAGGCTATACGTAACCCACGACTCGGATCTCCTCTGAATCAGAGGAGTCTAGAGAAACGGATAGATGGTTCGTCCCTGGCTACAATGAACCAACCACTCGGATCTCCTCCGGATCAGAGGAGTATCGAGAAAAGGATATATTGTTGGTAATTGGCTATACTGAACTAAGGACTCGGATCTCTTTCGGATCAAAGAAGTCTTGTGGAGAGGATGGATAAATGGTTGGTCCTAGGCTATATGGAACCAATGACTCGAATCTCCTCCGGATCTGAGGAGTCCTAGGAAAAGGATTGATGGTTGGTCTTAGGCTATAAGAAACAACCGACTCGGTTCTCCTTCGGATCAAAGGAGTCTCGAGAAAAGGATAGATGGTTGGTTCTTCGCTATAAGGAACCAACGACTCGGATCGCCTCCGGATCGGAGGAGTCTCGAGAAAAGGATAGATTATTGGTCCTTGGCTATATGGAACCAACGACTTGAATCTCCTCCGGATAAGAGGAGTTTCGAGAAATGAATGGAGAGTTGGTCCTAGGCTATATGGTACCAACGGCTCGGATCTCGTCTGGATCAGAGGAGTCTCAAGAAAAGGATAGATGGTTGGTCCTTGGCTACAAGGAACCAACGAATCGAATCTCCTCCGGATCAGAGGAGTCTCTAGAAAAGGATAGATGGTTGGTCCTAGACTATGAGTAACCAACAACTCGAAATTCCTCCTGGTCGGAGGTGTCTCGAGAAAAGGATAGATGGTTGGTCCATGGCAATATGGAACCAACGACTCGGATCTCCTCCGGATCAGTGGAGTTTTTAGAAAAGGATGAATAGTTGGCCCTAGGTTATATGGAACCAACGACTCGGATCTCCTCCGGATCAGAGGTGTCTCAAGAAATGGATTGATGGTTGGTCCTAGGGGATATGGAATCTACGACTCGGATCACCTCTCGATTAGCGGAGTTTCAAGAAAAGGATAGATGGTTGGTCCTAGGCTATATGGAACCAATTTCTTGGATCTCCTTTGGATCAGAGGAGTCTTGAGAAAATGATAGGTGGTGGGTCCTTGGCTATAACGAATCAACGACTCGGATCTCCAACGGATCAGAAGTGTCTCGAAAACCGGATGGATTGTTGGTCCTAGGCTATAAGGAACCAACGACTCAGATCTCCTCTAGATTAGAGGAGTCTCGAGAAAGGGATAGAAGGTTGGTCCTAGGCTATATGGAACCAACGACTCGGATCAAAGGAGTCTCAAGAAAAGGATGGATGGGTGGTCCTTGGCTAAAAGGATCCTATGACTTGGATCTCCTTCGGATCAAAGGAGACATGAGAATATGATAGATGGTTGGTTGTAGGCTATAAGGAACCAACGACTCGCATCTCATCCTGATCAGAGGTGTCTCGAGGAGAGGACAAATGATTGGTCCTCGGCTATAAGGAACCAACGACTCGGATTTCTTATGAATCAGAAGAATCTCGAGAAAAGGAAGGATAGTTGGTCCTAGGCTATACTGAACCAACGAATCGGATCCCCTCCGGATTAGAGGAGTCTCGAGAAAAGGATAGAAAGTTGGTCCTAGGCAGTAAGGAACCAACAAATTGGATCTCCTCCGGATCAGAGGAGTCTTGAGAGAAGGATGGATTGTTGGTCCTTGGGTATATGGAACCAACAACTCGGATCACCTCTGGATCAGAGGAGTCTCGAAAAACGGATGGATTGTTGGTCCTAGGCTATAAGGAACGAACGACTCAGATCTCCTCCAGATTAGAGGAGTCTCAAGAATGGGATAGAAGGTTGGTCCTAGGCTCTATGGAACCAACGACTCGGATCTCCACCGGATTAGAGGAGTCTCGAGAAAAGGAGGAATGGGTGGTCCTAGGTTATAAGGAACATACGACTCGGATCTCCTTCGGATTAGAGGAGAATTGAGAATATGAAAGATGGTTGGTTCTAGGCTATAAGGAACCAACGACTCGCATCTCGTCATAATTAGAGGTGTCTCGAGGAACGGACAAATGATTGGTCCTCGACTATAAGGAACCAACGACTCGGATTTCCTCCGAATCAGAAGAATATCGAGAAAAAATTGGATAGTTGGTCCTAGGCTATATTGAACCAATGAATCGATTCTCCTCTGGATCAGAGGAGTCTCGAGAAATGGATAGAAGGTTGGTCCTTGGTAGAAAGGAACCAACGACTCGGATCTCTTCCAGATCAGAGGAGTCTTGAGAATAGGATGCATAGTTGGTCCTTGGGTATATGGAACCAACGACTCGGATCACCTCCGGATTAAAGGAGTCGCGAGAAAGGATGGATAGTTGGTCCTAGGCATTAAGGAACCAACGGCTCACATCTCCTCCAGATCGAAGGAGTCTTGAGAAAAGGATAGAATGTTGGTCCTAACCTATATGGAACAAACGACTCGGATCTCCTCCAGATCGGAGGAACTTCGAGAAAAGGATAGAGTGTTGGTCCTAGGCTGTACGGAACCAACGACTCGGATCTCCCCCATATCAAAGGAGTCTCGAGAAAAGGATTGATGGTTGGTCCTTCGCAATAAGGAACCAACGACTCAGATCTCCTCCAGATCAGAGGAGTCTCGAGAAAAGGATAGATGGTTGGTCATTGGCTACACAGAACCAACGACTCGGATCTCCTCTAGTTCGGAGGAGTTTCGAGAAAAGAATAGATGGTTGGTCCTTGGCTATAAGGAACCAATGACTCGGATCTCCTCCGGATTAGAGGAGTCTCGAGAAAAGGATAGATGGTTGGTCCTTGGCTATACAAAACCAACGACTCGGATCTCCTCCGGATCGGAGGTGTCTCGAGAAAAAGATGGATAGTTTGTCCTACGGTATGTGGAACCAACGACTCGGATCTCCTCCGGATCAGTGGAGTCTCATGTAAAGGATGGATAGTTGGTCCTAGGCTATTAGGAACCAACGACTCGAGTCTCCTCCTGATCAAAGGAGTCTCAAGAAAAGGATAGAAGGCTGGTACTACGCTATAAGGAACTAATGACTCGAATCTCCTCCGGATCGGAGGAGTCTCTAGAAAAGGATAGATAGTTGGTCCTTAGCTATAAGGAACCAACGACTCGGATCTCCTCCGGATCAGAGCAGTCTCGAGAAATGGATAGATGGTTGCTCCAAGGCAATACGGAACCAACGACTCGGATCTCCTCCGGATCATAAGAGTCTCGAGAAACAGATATATGGTTGGTCCTTGGCTATAATGAACCAATGACTCGGATCTCCTCCGGATCTGAGGAGTCTCAAGAAAAGGATAGATGGTTGGTCCTTGGCAATAATGAACCAACAACTCGGATCTCCTCCGGATTAAAGAAGTCTTATGGAGAGGATGGATAGATGGTTGGTCCTAGGCTTTAGGGAACCAACGACTCAGATCTCCACCGAATCAGAGGAGTCTCAAGAAAAGGATAGATCATTGGTCCTAGGCTATAAGGAACCAAAGACTCGGATCTCCTCTGGATAGGAGGAGTCTCGAGAAAAGGATAGATGGTTGGTCCTAGGCTATACGGAACCCACGACTCGGTTCTCCTCTGAATCAGAGGAGTCTAGAGAAACAGATAGATGGTTCATCCTTGGCTACAATGAACCAACCACTCGGATCTCCTCCGGATCAGAGGAGTATCGAGAAAAGGATATATTGTTGGTACTTGGCTGTACTGAACCAAGGACTCGGATCACTTTTGGATCAATGAAGTCTTGTGGAGAGGATGGATAAATGGTTGGTCCTAGGCTATATGGAACCAACGACTCGAATCTCATCCGGATCTGAGGAGTCCCAAGAAAAGGATTGATGGTTGGTCCTAGGCTATAAGAAACAACCGACTCGGATCTCCTTCAGATCAGAGGAGTCTCGAGAAAAGGATAGATGGTTGGTCCTTCGCTATAAGGAACCAACGACTCCGATCTCCTCCAAATCAGAGGAGTCTCGAGAAAAGGATAGATTGTTGGTCCTTGGCTATAAGGAACCAACGACTTGGATCTCCTCTAGATAAGAGGAGTTTCGAGAAATGAATGGAGAGTTGGTCCAAGGCTCTATGATACCAACGGCTCGGATCACGTATGGATTAGAGGAGTCTCAAGAAAAGGATAGATGGTAGGTCCTTGGCTATAAGGAACCAACGACTCGGATCTCCTCGATATCAGAGGAGTCCCTAGAAAAGGATAGATGGTTGGTCCTAGACTATGAGTAACCAACAACTCGGAACTCCTCCTGGTCGGAGGAGTCTCGAGAAAAGGATAGATGGTTGGTACATGGCAATATGGAACCAACGACTCGGATCTCCTCCGGATCAGTGGAGTTTCGAGAAAAGGATGAATAGTTGGCCCTAGTTTATATGGAACCAACGACTCGGATCTCCCCCGGATCAGAGGTGTCTCGAGAAATGGATTGATGGTTGGTCCTAGGCTATATGGAACCAACGACTCGGATCTCCACCGGATCAGAGGAGTCTCGAGAAAAGGATGGATGGGTGGTCCTAGGCTATAAGGAACCAACATCTTGGATCTCTTTTGGATCAGAGGAGTCTCGAGAAAACGATAGGTGGTGGGTCCTAGGCTATAACGAATCAACGACTCGGATCTCCAACGGATCAGAGGAGTCTCGAAAAACGGATGGATTGTTGGTCCTAGGCTATAAGGAACCAACGACTTAGATCTCCTCCAGATTAGAGGAGTCTCGAGAAAGGGATAGAAGGTTGGTCCTAGGCTATATGGAACCAACGACTCGGATCTCCACCGGATCAGAGGAGTCTCGAGAAAAGGATGGATGGGTGGTCCTAGGCTATAAGGATCCTACCACTTGGATCTCCTTCGGATCAAAGGAGACTTGAGAATAGGATAGATGGTTGGTTCTAGGCTATAAGGAACCAACGACTCACATCTCATCCTGATCAGAGGTGTCTCGAGGAGAGGACAAATGATTGGTCCTCGGCTATATGGAACCAACGACTCGGATTTCTTCCGAATAAGAAGAATCTCGAGAAAAGGATGGATAGTTGGTCCTAGGCTATACTGAACCAACGAATCGGATCTCCTCCAGATCAGAGGAGTCACTAGAAAAGGATAGAAGGTTGGTCCTAGGCAGTAAGGAACCAACGACTTGGATCTCCTCCGGATCAGAGGAGTGCTGATAAAAGGATGGATTGTTGGTCCTTGGGTATATGGAACGAGCAACTCGGATCACCTCCGGATCAGAGGAGTCTCGAAAAACGGATGGATTGTTGGTCCTAGGCTATAAGGAACCAACGACTCGGATCTCCACCGGATCATAGGAGTCTCGAAAAAAGGATAGAAGGTTGGTCCTAGGCTATAATGAAACCAACGACATGGATCCCCTCTAGTTCAGAGGAGTCTCAAGAAAAGGTTCGATGGTTGGTCTGAGGTTATAAGGAACCAACGACTCAGATCACCTCCAGATCAGAGGAGTCTCTAGAATAGGATAGATGGTTGGTCCTGGGCTATGAGTAACCAACAACTCGGATCTACTCCGGATCAGAGGAGTCTCGAGAAATTGTTGGATAGTTTGTCCTAGGGTATAAGGAACCAACGATATGGATCCCCTCTGGATCAGAGGAGTCTGGGGAAAAGAATCGATGGTTGGTCCTAGGCTATAAGGTACCAACGGCTCGGATCTCCACTGGATCAGAGGAGTCTCGAGAATAGGATAGATGGTTGGTCCTTGGTTATAAGGAACCAATGACTCGAATCAACTCCGGATCAGAGGAGTCTCGTGAAAAGGATGGATGGTTGGTCCTTGGCATTATGGAACCAACGACTCAGATCTCCTTCGGATAAAAGGAGTCTCGAGAAAAGGATAGATGGTTGGTCCTAGACTATAAGGAACCAAGGACTCGGATCTCCTCTGGATCAAAGGAGTCTCGAGAAAAGGATGGATAGGTGGTCCTAGGCTATAAGGAACGAACGGCTCGGATCTCCTCCGTATCAGAGGAGTCTCGAGAAACGGATAGAAGGTTGGTCCTAGGCTATAAGGAACCAACACCATGGATCTCGTTCTGATCAGAGGAGTCTCAAGAAAAGGATAGATGGTTGGTCCTTGGTTATAAGTAACCAACGACTCGGATCTCCTCCGGAACAGAGGAGTCTCGAGAAAAGGATAGATGGTTGGTCCTAGGCTATAAGTAACCAAAGACTTGGATCTCCTCCATATCCGAGTAGTCTCGAGAAAAGGACAGATGCCTGATCCTAGGCTATATGGAACCAACAACTCAGATTTCCACCGGATCAGAGAAGTCTCGAGGAGAGGATGGATAGATGGTTGGTCCTAGGCTATAAGGAACCAACAACTCCGAACACCTCCGGATCGAGGGTGTCTCAAAAAAGGATAGATGGTTGGTCCTAGGATATAAGGAACCAACGACTCGGATCTCCTCCAGATCGAGGAGTCTCGAGAAAAGAATGGATAGTTGGCCCTAGGTATAAGGAACCAACGACTCGTATCTCTTTCGG
>JAMKQA010009011.1:0-12060 GCA_024699735.1 Posidonia australis | reverse complement strand
CCCCCCCCCCCCCCCCCCCCCCCCCCCCCCCCCCCCCCCCCCCCCCCCCCCCCCCCCCCCCCCCCCCCCCCCCCCCCCCCCCCCCCCCAGACAAAAACCCCGAAGCTGAAGAGGGGGAAGCAAGTTTCTTCCTAGAGTTGCATACCTGCA
The DNA here is from genome assembly GCA_024699735.1 of Posidonia australis. Classification (NCBI taxonomy): domain Eukaryota; kingdom Viridiplantae; phylum Streptophyta; class Magnoliopsida; order Alismatales; family Posidoniaceae; genus Posidonia; species Posidonia australis. The sequence continues at coordinate 11,910 of JAMKQA010009011.1, read as the reverse complement.
GGGAAGTGGGGAGCAGCGGTGAGGATCTAGGTACCTCTGAGCACCAGCGTACCCGCACAGAAGGCAAAGCCAGAGGTTCATCCTCCTCCAGGAGGCGATTCTTGAAAACCTCCCAGTCGAATCGCGAAGCTTGGTGAAGGAGATTGCGGGGACGAAATGCATGTATCTTTCTTAAAATGACGAAATGCATGTATCATAAATTAGTGTTCCCTTGATGTAAACTTTACTCCATAATCCTTTTGTGATTTCAAGCTGGTGTCAATGATTTCTCTGGCTGAAAATGAGCTTGTTACATATTGAGAAAATGTTTTACTCATTCCCGTGGTTATAATTTTTTTTTTCAGGTGAAGTAAGTGATGTACCGTGATGAAAGACTAGTTGGCCTTACCTATTTTTTCGCAAGGCCTAATACTTCAACTCTACGAATGTACATGAATAAACATGTGAAAGTCTTCTTTTGTTTAAATAAATTCTGGATACTGTATCAGGTTGTAATATGTTGTATGGCTTTGAACTTGGAAAGAGGTATTTTGGAAAATTCTGTTTGAAGTGAAGATATTTCCTATGTTAACGTAAGAAATATGTAGTGATGAATAAATGAATTCAACGGTAGGTTGATGTTATAATTAAGTTTGTATTGGTGTGTGATATTGCTTTGGTGAAGGGATGTTGAATATAAATATGATGGTGGTTCATATGGTATCAAATAATATTGTGCATGGTACGCAAGATGAAGTTTATTATTGTTGAATAATCATTGATTGTCAGGGGGGTAAGTTATTTCTATAGATTGTATTCTTAATTCGATGTTAAGTATGATGCTGTAGTCAGATGCATCATTAATATGATTTTGTGGATATGACATTTACCGTCAAAGAGAAGAACAAAAGAATTTGAGGGAAACGTAAGAAAACTAGGGTAACCTAGAAATACGAGGGCAGAGGGAAATTGATCTTTTCATTCGTTGAGTGAAAAGTAAAATCTTGAATTGGTGATTGGATGCTAGATTAACATTGATATTTATAAAGGTATACAAATAATTATCTATTTTTGAAAGGTACACGAGTTCATGAATATGTTTCCAGCAAGAAAAAATCCCAAGAAAGATTGTACTGCAAGATGAGACTAATCACCTAAGAAGGCAATATTTGAGCAAATAGAGAAAGACGAATTTGGGCCGACTCGTATCAGCCGAATCCACTCACAACTGGTGGGTCCTAAAGAACTGAAATTGTTTCTGGCCCCGCAAACGTGGGATGTTCATGTTCTGTTCATTAGCTGGCCGCCTTAACCAGTCCAAAAAACTAATAGACGAGGCAAACATGTAGTGGGTTACCAGCTGCTCAAAGCCAGTTGGTGGATACTTTTTTTTGTTGAAAGAAGAAGTCCTTCGATAGAAAAATCAACATCACAAATAGCCACCAAACGGCAATTCACGTCAGGATCATCATCATAGTTCCCAAAAAAGACGCAAAAGCATCACAATCCCTTAGGCCATTGTTAGTTACAGAGAATTCCATGAGAGAAGCTTATAGACGAAAAGCAGAGACCACTAATCTCACGATAATAAGAAGTTATGTGGTTAGGTCAACAAGCTGGTTGATTGGCAAAATTGCCCGTCTGATGATAGCTTCCATCACAAATTGAAGTACCACATAAGTTCAACATTTCCATGTGACAATTGTCCCCATCCGCACCAATGATAATCTATTTTGAACACATGAAGCCAAGTAACAGATGTCACTTTCGGTTGTAAGAATATTAGTTGCCACAGATGTCATTAATCTCAAAAAAAAAAAAAAAAGGGTTGAAACTTCTACTCATCTCCTACTATGATCAATAATCAACCAGCTTCACGACTCAAACCGAACATTTCCACTTAGAAATGAAAAAAACTAGGTAAGGCGTTGACTGCATTTCCACCAAATCTATACTCAAACCTAAAGCCCTCTAATAATACCACGCCACCCAAAACCAAACGCGGCAATGTAATAGCCGAGACAGATGCTGTGACTTCATTCCTTCCAATAGAACAAGACAGAAATTACGTAACACGGTTGCAGTGGTTAGCATAGTCCATGCCAACGTCATTCACGCGTTTCCCTGACATCAACAGCTCTAAAACTGCCGGTGAAAGGGAAAAGACAAACAGGTTTGATTTTAAACGTGACTGTCAAACACAGTCAAAGTAGGAAAGTAGCAAGTTGGTTGAGGACTGATCCATAATACTCTCCACAATCAGGTTCTCTTGAGAGAGAGAGAGAGATACCCACCCCACACTCAACACTTACCAAAGCCCTACTTTGACCTCTTCCTCTGCTAGTCAATCCCTCCTAAACTGTACGTTGTTTACCTTTGCTCCAGAAGGTTTGGGACAATCAATGCCAATCCCCTGTCCCTTTCTCACTATACTCACAAAGCTTGCCAGGTCCAAATCTTTCTCCCTGCCATCTTCTCTCTACCCCTTTATGATAAACGCCTGCCACTTCTCCCCTCGGTTCCTTCCATAGAATCCTCTATTGTCGCCCTTCTCTTCTTGCTCTTCTCTTGCCATTAACTTCCTCTCACAGTTTCCCAACTATAGAATGGGGAATCAAGTGGCTCTACTGATACCCAATAGAAGAAACTGGAGATTGTATCCTGCCAAGGAGGAGAAGACTCTAAAGATCGTGAAGACAGACGGCAAGGTCTTACGATACAGTGCACCTCTACTTGTAGGAGATCTCCTGTTGAAGTTTGATGGGCATGGAGTTGGGGTCTCACGTAAGGCAGACGTACATCTACCAAACAATTATGAGCTGAGGACCGGGCAAGTTTATCATCTACTTCCCCTGCACGCTCGTGTTGATGGATCAGCTCATGCCGCGAGTGCTCGTAAGAGGATAAAGATTGTGGTTACCAAACAACAGCTCCATGCCCTGATGTTGTCAAAAACAGCCACACTGGAAGACATGCTGATGGGAATCCAGAAGAAGGGTTCAGGCAATTGGTGTTCTTCGAACGGATATTGGAGGCCTCAGCTGGAGACAATTTTTGAAGGAAACGAATAGGACATGCAGTGGGAAGGAATGCGTTCCTAATCATATATGGAGACGCTGTCAGCTTAGGAACAGGTTGTGGTAGAAGAAAAGTGAATGATACAAGCTGATTCAATGGAAATCTTGGTATCGTATATGCAATCCGAGGCTCTTCTTGCAAACTAGATCAGATTTCATTTTAGCAACTGTATCAGGCCTTGTAAGAGTAGTCAGTGATTGAATAAAAGCTTGCACATCAGCACCAAAAAAATAGATTCAGAATATAAGATTGGTATGCTCTTAGAACTTGAATTGTAATAAGGTTTGTTGTGGCATGGTGTGTCTCTTCACTGATAATCCATCCTAGGGGGGTAACAACCAATGGACAACAGACAATACCAACAAATGAAATTTCAAACCTCAGATTGCAATATTTGACCCTCTTAAGTTATGTTTTGGATAGAAAACCCAATAGGCCCCAAAAAAGACATTTCTCAACCATTCCAGTAAGCTGGAGGAACCTCTCCTTTAGAGAGTGCTGACTGCCTACGTAGTTTATTTTCTTTGTAAAATTTAAATTAAATACGTGAAAGCAATTGTGACAGCAAATTCACCACCATAGTCTCCTCTAATATCCCAAATAGACATCGTTCTAATTTCGATTTTTTCCCTTCTGCTGTTCGTTATTAGTATACGATGTAATGTAGCTAACCCTGCATCGAAAACCTTGGATGATTTACCCACAAACTTCAATTAGTAACTTGGTAATCAGGACTAGTACTAAAGCATAGCAGAAGAGACATTGTATTCAATTCCTCAATCTTCTATTTGCATAAGGAGAAGCCTGAAATGTATTATGATATAAACGTTTCTAAATCACTTCAACAACAAGTTAAAGAAAATTGACGGTGAAGATTCTGGAATCATGTTTCTGCAAATGACCGTGCATGGGAATGTCAAGCCTCTGTCATCCAAACCAGTTGTATGTTGAACAAACCCGAAAATTCAGAGGCTGCAGTTCTTGCAAAAATTACAGTAGAGAAATTTGTAGAAGACCATTTTCCTACCTCGTCAGCCTTGCTAGGGTCAGAAATTTGTAGAAGACCATTTTCCTACCTCTTACAGTAGAGAAATTTGTATCTGATTCCTTGACCAACACTAAGTCCGTTTTTGGTAATGAGTCCAACTTATGGTTTTAGCACACCATTTAGCTTCTAGCCTGAAGCCTACTAATCCTATGTTTTGAAAAAGAAATTAACTACTGTCAAATTTATATAGCATAAGATGGAATGACTTCTATGGTTACGCTGATATAGTTTTCTTCTTTGAAACGATTCTCTGTAAAAATACATTCATTACCAAATACAACCTAAGGTAATATATAGTTCTTATGACTTCGAATATGAAGCTAGGAAAATGTTGAAGAGGAACGTGAAGGAATATGCTCTGGGTGAGCAAAATGTTGAGGATGAAGACGACGAATGAAGATAGACAATGAAAATGATAGGCAGTTCACCTATTGATCTTACATTTTGAAATTACATCCCAAAAGACAAAGCTAGGAGGAACTTGAAGGTTTAGGAGATATGGCATTGTTTCTTGGTGGAAATTATTACTGGACGATTATCTTGGCATATAGGCATGCAGTCGTCGAACATAAACACTACTGTGTCTCATATAAAACACAGTTATTTTGGCATTGTACACCTAACCCTTATTTTACACTTCTGGCAAATAAAATCTCATAGACAACTTGCATCAGGAACACATGCTTGAAATCTATACTTACAATACGTGCTGGTTAATCATGTCAATCAAATGTACGAATTGATATATAAGTAAAAATTACAGATGTCACGCATATGGATAGAACGAATGCATTAGAATTTAGAATTAAATAGATACTCAACAAAGTCCAACACGCAAAGGATTATCATCCAGAAACAAATTAACTACATCTGCACTTGCAAAGTTTTTATTTTTTTTAAATATCTTGTGCTTGCACAGTTGAAGGACAAAAGGCATCGTCTTCCACTACCAATACGCATTTCTTCTCCTTCACAATGATAGCATTCTCTACTCCTCTGCGAGAGGAATGCATGAGCAACCTCGTGCTACCTGAGGACAAGGACAAGGCCTCTCTCTCCCCCATTCAACCTAAATAAAAACTAAGGTAGCATTTAGTATGATGGAATGAGAACTACAATGAGTTAGAATGGAATGAGAGAATTTCATTCTAATGTTTGGTACAAAAATATCTTTAGAATAGACATAAGAATGAAATTCTTTTGAGAATCAAATTTTCATTGAACATAGGAATTTCATTACTTTCCAAGAAGAAAGGAATTTAATTCCTAAGTCTATTGGAATTTTAAAAAAAATGCACTTGACGGCTCCTCCCTCCTTTACCTCCCTTTCTCCTCCCACTTTAGTCCCCTTCCTCCTCCGTCGCATCTAACGACTTCCTCCGTCCTCCACAACCCCATCCTCTCTCCTCTGCCATTGATCCCAGCACCACCTACAAGTTCCAACCACTCCTTCACGATTTGACCGACATCTTTCCCAAGCTCACACCCCAAGATCTCAATCTCGACGACAACATCAGTGATGGCCCATCTCCCCTCTGTCGCCTTAATGGTTGGTAGACCTTGGCCTCGAACAAGGATGCAACCCACTTCAATGACGCTAGTTTGGACCTTCCTCAACTCCTTAGTCTCCAAGCTCTCTCCTTTCGTTGAAACCCTCGTTGTGAGCCTCATGGCCGATGCTTGCGTCAAGTTTGAGCTATGGGAGATGCTAGAGACCATGATTAAGATTGGGTTCTTCACCACCAGCGAAGGGGATTTGATCATGAAGCTAGCGGGGAAGAAGTAGATAGGCCTAAAGGAGGATGGGGGAGGAGGGCGATGATCTGAAGGAGGAAGGCGGCCATGGCAGTGGGAATTGCATACCAAACACAAGAATGGAATAAAATTATTTCATTCTATTACATTCCAAAGTTCATTCCATATCAGTATATTTCCATTTCAATGTATCAAACGCTACATAAGGGAAAGGGACCACACTATCCTTTCTCAAGGGTGGAGGGATCGATCCGTAATAGCACTTCCTTCTTGACTCCATCTGGGCTTGTTTCGGCTTCTTTTGCTTTGGATTCTTTCGTTGTGCCTTTCTCTTCCATTCATGATCCAATTCCATCCTAAACTTACACTCATTCAGAAAAGGGAAAAAACAAAATTATAGATTCTCCATAAAGGAGGATTTTGCCGTAACCAGTGTTAATCTTAAGCCTAAATCTTTATAAGTTTGATGCCCATTTCTCAAAGTTGTGAACTCACCTAAAGTGTTGGTGCATTTCATTTCCCATAAAAATTAGAATATGCAATTGTAAGGCTCTCAACGTCGCACCTTACATTTTTTTCCTTTTTTTTTTCTATTCAGTTACCAATATTTATTACTAAATCCAAACACAACTATTAATAAGTAGTACAACTAATAGAAATAAATATAAAAAACATTTTACTTACCTAAAACCCTTGATGTGTGGTTGAGTGACTGTCCTCTATGTACATTAGTACATGCTCTACTTCTACACCTGTACTTGCAAAAAATACAAACAAAGTACACATAAATAACTACTGAAAAGATTACTCAGCACACACCCGCCTAAGACAAAAATGGGAAATAAAACTATATGACCAAATTTGAAAACCTCATCAAACTCGACCAAAATTCGACATCACAATTCACAAAAACTACAACGAGGCGACCTGTTGTTGCCTTACAAGTATAAATCTTTTTTAAAACATGTTTTTCAAAACCATCTCTCTCTTTTCTTTTCAAAACATGTGCATCTTTTGAAAATTATTTATGCACACTTGGAGTGGTTACTCTATGTCAACCCAAGTCCAAAAGTTAGTACAAAACTATGTCACAAAAGCCATCATAAAACCGTGTCTCAATACCACAATACATGCACCTAGTGTGAAAACCTATTGTATCACCCTAACCACAGGCCACAAACCAGCCCAAGCAGTCATTGGGGACTCGAACCTCGATCTCTACTGTATTGTTACGAAGAACTATCCTATGTAGGAGTCCATTCATCTTAGAAAATATCCCTCAAAGCCTACTATATATATATAGACAAACGAAGTATGTCTATCGACGTCCTTGGTATCTGAGTCACCCAAAGACTTGAACCTTGGACCCTATAGCACCGCACTCGAGTTCCTCAAGGACTCAAACTTTGGACCTTGCAACGCCCCTAGCCTTGGAGACTCGAACTTTGGATTCTTCCAGCAACCCAAGTCTAGGAAACTCAAACCCCTGACCCTGTTGGGAAAAAATTCGACAACCACGACCTCAGGCTCACATATAACCCTTAAGAGGTATCAATCGTTCCGGTCCACCAGTACGATCCTATGATCCTGTGATTCCTATCAAAAATATTGGAAAACCACGAACCTTAATCTAGACAATTGACTCTCAACCATCTAGGAGTATCAATTGTCCCTAGTCTGTCGGCTAGAAACTTTAGTCTTGGTCTCACAAAACCTCAAAAATTATTTTTCAAAACCTTTACAAACCATACAATTCTCTTTCAAATTCTTTTGAAAACTATTTTTGAAAACTATTTCAAAAATTATCTCAAAAGCATCACAAACACAGTACAGAATGCCATTACCCAAAAGTTACAAAACTTTGTATCTGGACCTCATCCTAGGCAATTGACTCTCAACCATCTAGAAGTATTAGTCGTCCCTAGTCTATCGACCAAAAGTTTCGGCTTCTTAGTCCTATAGAACCTCAGAAATTATTTTTCAAAATCATTGCAAATCATTCATTTCTTCTTCAAATTCTTTTGAAAACTACTTTTGAAAAATCATCTTAAACTAACCTGCACTCTATCTCATAGAAAGGCCAGTCATCACAATAAGGCATCTATACATGACATGAAATTAATTCAAATCTCTGAATCATTAAGGATATTCTTAATTAAATCATGCATTTAACAACTAAGGTGTAAGATGTTGGCAACTCAGCATTTAATGTTAGACACAATTTGGATTGTGTCTTACACCTAAGTCTCATATTTTAAGCCAAATCTCAATAAAACTATCATGCACCTATTCTAATTTAATTGGGAAACCAAAATAGAACTGGAATAGGCATGTTACTACTGTATACATCCTAATCCTAATCTCCTTATTCATTTAAACCATTATTACTGGATCATGGCAACAAGAAGCTACCTGGAGTGTGGGACGTAAGGAACTAGGCATCCAATTTAAGACACACCAGACCTCGTGTCTTACACACAGATTTAGACAGCGAGAAAGATCCGTGGAAAGCTTACATCAAGAACGACATGTGTAACCATGCCAGCGACAGCCTCGGGCTTGGCGCGAAAGGTCAAATGTGCGAGGATCAGCAAAGTCATGGCAAAACAATAAAAATAAAAGTGCAGGAGTCGCCACCTAGTCTATTAAAATGGAAGACGAGGAAAACCATTTAAAAACATGCAAATAAGCCAATGAAAAGCAGGTCATAAACCAGAAATGGATAAGGATCCCTGTTACACACGAGGAAGGTATTAGGCACCCTCGTGTGCCCGAAAAATTGGTCTTTCTAAGGGTTTCTCGTTTACTAGTATAAAATGTCAGCTTTTCAGCCTTTTCTGTACGCCCGAGGGCGATATGCCATGCCATGCTAAATGAGTGGTGTCCTATGCTAAAATAAGGGTGTATGGGATGTGGGGTGTGTCCTAATGCTCAAAAATGTCACTCGTGTAATGGGTCAAGCCCCGGTGCAAGGATATTGCATGGATATGATCAAAAGATCTAACAACATCGAGTGATTTTCATCCTTGCTTTACTACATGCAATGTATGATCTAACATGCATAACAAGGGTTAAAAACAGAACTGAGTCTTCCTGATATACCAAGGAAGAAAACTAGAAAAATCCAGAAGCAAATCAAGACAAAAAATCATGCTAAAAACTATGCGAAAGCTGCTGTGTGCTACTGAAAAACAGGCTGATGTGCCTGTTTGGTGTGTCAGACTGGTGCTCTAGTCTGATGCCCCACCTATGTGCTCCTGTGTGGGCCAGAAAGATGTGCCAAAGAAAACACAGAAATTCATGTAGTGCAATGTCACATATGCATTTCAGAAAATTACGCAATGTAAAATCCTTTGTAAACTCGGAAAACATACTTTATAAGTCTAGAAAAATGCAAGTATGAGAATATTTATGGACCTTATGCTCAAGGGCTAATAGCCTCACACAAGATCACACCCTATTCATGCTAAATGGATGCAACAAGGTTCAGCCATGTTTCCTGGATCATAGGTTGATACATAAGATTCTCCATATTGGAATAAAGGGCAATCAGCCTACTAGAACTTAGAGAGCAATATCATTTGAAGCCGAAATCATGCATGCAAGATCATGAAATATCAGAGAATCAGCACCAAAAGAATCAGACTCAAAGTCATCCGAGAAAACATGCAGATGGGGATGCAAAAGAGGGTGATCTGCTCTCTGACCAGTCTGGTGCACCAGAATGGTGAGCCAGTTAGGTGCGCCACTCTAGTGCTCCAATTTGGTGCGCCCAAATGGTGCGTCCCAGAAAATCTGAATCAAACTGCAGTCTAATCTAGAATCTGGTCCAGATTCAGAGATAAATGGTTTTCTTAACTCAGATTTGTTTATACAAATGATAGGAGACTAAAACATGATGAAATAATAATAAATGAATATCTTTTATCATTAAAGTCCAAATCATGATAAATCATGGATTCATGGCTGTAATACTTGCATGGGGTTCTAAAAGATATATTAAAACATGAATGAATAAACTTAACAACCATATGTAAAAGATGAACATATAAAAACTAGATTTGTTGCATATCCCCTAGCATGCACTGCACGAATCATGGATCTTAGTGTAAGGAAATAAAGAAGAAAGACATATTATAATGCAGAATTTTCTATTCAGATTTTACATGTAGAATATCTTATTCATGGGGCAACTATCTCATCAAGAATCTTATGTAAGCAACAAGGAAAAAACAGTTTATATGAAATGCATTGTATACTTTATTCAGTGCAAGAACTAAGATTAAAGATAAAAAGAAAAGAAAAGAACCTACCTTGTCCCAAGTATTCCTTCTTAGAAAACCCAAGATAATATGATCCTTGTTGCTTTGGAAGAGCTGGAGATGCTTTAGAATGCAAGAGGATGCTCTAGAAAACGAGAATAGGTTGCTGAAAAGAGTATATGGCTTGTTCAAGGTGCTCTCTTAGATCAGGATTGCTTGATCAAGGTTTTTCTAACATCCCAAATGGTTGCCTATAGGGGTTCTTATATAGGATTTTTCAAGGGTAACCCCCATGGAATGCAAGCAGCCCCGTAAACGAAGAGCCTGGCGAAGATTCCATGGCATATTCGCTGGTGAAGGTTACAGCCATGGGAGGTGGAAAGCCAGCAGCCTGAGAAGTGGATGTGCGCCAGCTTGGTGCGCCAGGTAGGTGCGCCAAGTCAGTGCGCCAGCCTGGTGCTCTAGCTAGATGCTCCACTTTCGTGCTCCTGCTTGGTGAGCTAGCTAGATGCTCAACATTGGTGCTCTACCTTGGTTCTCTCCCTTGGTGCTCTCCCCTACCTGTCTGGATTTCTAATTGGGCTGCAGGCCTATTGTAAGCTTGGTAGGTTTAGCTAGTGGGATTGAGTTTGCCACATCTAAAGCAACATCTGGAAATTTTATCTATGGGTCACCTCAAAATCGGGGTGTTTACAACATGCAACCACAAAGACACATAAATAACCAAGAGAAACCTAAATACTACTTCTTGCAACAAAAGCCTAATCCATAAAGCAAACTAAACCACTTCTAATTGGGTGTGTACCTTGCACCCAAGGGAAAAGCCTTTTGCCATAAAAATCCAAGCTTTAATCCTTGTATGCTTCTCCCCAAAGCTCCCTCTAGCCTCCCACGAATCCTCAGCCACACATGCAATGCCACAAACTTGAAAAAATCAATGCGTGTGTGAAAGAAAGGAATGAAAGGAGAAAGAATCCAACATAACTCACCTCATGTCTCTATCTCGCTCTCCCATGAAAATCTTAGAATCTGTCTCTCTCTCTCACTATAAGAAAATCGACATTTAGCGAGGACACGATTCCTCACAAAGTCCTCACTAAGTCCTCGCAAAATCCTCGCTAGATAGTTTAACGAGGACTTTGCGATGAATAATTATCCTCGTAGCTATGTAACTCGTTAAATCAATACTGCGAGGATATATCTTCGCAATCTGCTCGTGTAAATTTGGCGAGGAAATTACGAGGAAATATTTCATCTTAATGTCCTCGCCATATCCTCGCCTTATCCTCGATAAGTGCTCGCTAAATATAATGAGATTGTATCGTAATTCCTGTTTTAGCGAAGACATTTCCTCGCAAATTGCTCGCTTAGTGCTCGCTAAATATCATAATTTTTGCGAGGAAATGTCCTCGCTATATCCTCGCTAATACTGGGCAGTTAAAAAAAATATAAAACAATACATTATAGAATTGGCATTCAAATACCTGGTAAAATGACATTCAAATACATTCACAAGTACATTATTCGTACACATATATAGATTTCATAAAAAAAAAAATTCATTTGATTATACATCATAAGATTTTACACATTCAAAGTTTTTACAAAAAAAGTAGCTAATACAATACTGAAATATCTTAATACAAGTCGATGAATATAATACAAGGCAAAACAATATATTACATATCATTTTCTTCGAGAACCAACTTGCTTTCCTTTACCTTTTGAGGATGATGCATGGATGGAGCGACGACGACGTCTATACTCCTCGAAATCATCCTCATCATC
>JAMKQA010009010.1:0-10448 GCA_024699735.1 Posidonia australis | reverse complement strand
AGGACTAGAAAGACCGAGTTTCTCGGGCGCACGAGGGTGCCTAATACCTTCCTCGTGCGTAATAGGAATCCTTACCCATCATCTGGTTAGCAGACATCTGGCCTTCCCATTTTCATCCTATGCATTCATCCTTTCGTGGTTTTCCTCGTCTTTCCCTTAAAAGACTAGGTGGCGACTCCCTTTTCTTTTTCTTTTATCCTTGCGCCTTCGCTAGACATTGGCATGGCTGTGATCCCTCTCCCCCCTCCCTCCGGGTCCGGCATGGTCACAGAGGCTACCAGGTCAAACAGGACGAAGATAGGATGTACATTAATTTAGATAATAGCAATAACCCTTTTAAGAAGATAGTTTCTTCTTGTTCCCCTTATAGTTCCTGATAATTATAGCTGCTTGGAATATAAGGGGCCTAGGATCCTATCACAAAATCAAAGAATTGAAAGACTTCATTAAATCCAACAAATGTGATATTATTATCATAAGTGAAACTAAAAGGAATCCTTTTTCAAGGGGCTCTTAGGTCACTAGGAGGAAGAAAGATTAACTCATGATCACATCTTCCATCCATAGGTGCCTCAGGTGGTATTCTTATTGGTTGGGATGACAAGATCCTAGAACAAATAAGTTGTTTATCTACAGCTAATTGTCTTTCTCTAAATTTCAAAAATTGTGAGGATGGTTTTGATTGGTGGCTCACAAGGGTATATGGATCCTGTGATTACAACTTAAAACTAATCTTTATTAATGAATTGTACTATCTTAGCACCCTTGTCAATAACCATTAGGTTATAGGAGGTGATTTTAACATCATTAGATTCTCCCATGAACACTCCTTTAAGCCTGGAATCACTGCCCACATGGATAGATTTAATACTTTTATTGATCAAAATTCCTTGATAGATTTCTCCCCCAACAATTTTTCTTTCACATGGTCTAACTTTCATGCTCATCCAACAATGGTGAAACTTGACCGTTTCCTTATTTCCCCAGACTGGTCAGGGAAATTTCCTTATGCCATTTGCTCTGGAAAAGCCAGAGTTGTCTCTGATCATATTCTGATTTTAGTAAATATTGTTCCTCCTGATTGGGGTTCTCCCTCATTTAGATTCTATAAGTCCTGATTTTTTATTGATGGGTTTAAGCAATTAATTGTGGACTGTTGGTAAAAACCTTTAGATTTTTACTCCCAATCTTCTCTTATTGCTGCTTTCAGCTACAAGCTGAAGAATCTAAAGCTTAATATTAAGAATTGGGTTGGCCCAATCATGGAAGAAAGAAGCAGAAGATTAAGATACATTGAATCCCAAATTCAACGAATAGATGGGCTAGTTGAAAATACTACTCTAAGTGATATGATATGGGAAGGGAAAAAGTCATTGAGAATAGAACATTTAACACTATTAAAGGAACAGGAATCCTATTGGAAACAAAGGTCCAGAATTCAATGGCTAAAAGAGGGGGACCTTAATACATTCTTCTTTCATAATATGGTAAAATGTTATAGAAGGGTTAATAACATATCCTATCTTTCCATTAATGACATTATGATTCAATCTCCAAAGGAAATATGTAGAGAGATAGAAAATCATTTTACTAGGCAATTTAATAAAGGCAGAAGTTACAATGTCTCCATTAATTGGGACAGTCTTGTCCCAGTTAAGATTCCTCATCCTGATTTATTAGAGATCCCTTTTACTGAAAAGGAGATTAAAGAGAATGTCTTTAAATTGCATGGAGACAAATCTCTAGGCCCTAACAGCTTCCCACTGGTTTTCTTTCACCACTTCTGGGAACTCTTGAAGTCAGATATTCTTAATATTTTCCAGACCTTTCATTCTTCCAATGACTCAGCATTTCTTGCTGCTATCAAACATTCATTGCTTTAATTCCCAAAAAGCATGGTGTCCTCCTGATCAAAGACTTTAGACCAATTAGTCTAGTGAATAGCATATATAAGATTATCACTAAGACCTTGGCATCTAGACTATCTCCTGTGCTGAGTTTGTCTATTGACCAATCCCAAAGTGCTTTTTTGACTGGAAGATCAATTGGAGATTGCTTTCTTGTGGCACAAGAGACCTTGCACTATATGATATCTTCAAACACTCCTGGTTATATTCTAAAGTTAGACTTTGAAAAGGCCTTCGACAATATTAATTGGGATTTCTTGCTGGATTCTCTTGTTTGGGTTTTGGAGCTAAATGGATATCTTAGGTTCGAATGTGCATTAGTTCTGCTAAGTTCTCCATTCTAATTAACGGATCTCTTAAAGGTTATTTTGCGGCAACTAATGGATTAAGGCAGGGAGACCCTTTATCTCCATTATTATTCATTGTAGCCACGTATGTACTAAATCGTATGCTACAACTGGCTATGGATAATAACTTAATATCTGAGATTAAATTTCCTCATGGGGGACCAATAGTGGTTAATTTACAATATGCTAATGATACTCTGTTGTTCCTAACAGAAAGCACTGAAAACATGATTAATATTAACAGAATCTTATGCTGTTTTCAGTCTTATTCTGGATTGAAAATCAACTTCCACAAGTCTTCTCTCACTAGCATAGGAGTATCTCAGACCTCTATTGCCAATTCTTGTAATATCCTGGGATGTGGGACAGCTGACCTTCCTCTAATGTATCTTGGATTACCTTTACATTATAAGCGGACCACCTATAGAATGTGGGCCCCCTGTAGTAGAGAAGATTTCAAATAAGTTGTCACTATGGAAGGCAAAACACTTATCTTTGGGTGGTAGGTTGATTCTGTTGAACTCTGTTTTGTCCGCCATTCCTACTTATTATATGTCTGTTTTGCATTTGCCTATTAAAGTAGAGAAAGAAATTGACAAACTTAGGAGTAGATTTATGAAACTCCTTTTCTACAAATCAAAAAGGCTTACATTTAATCAAATGGGCAAACATATGTAGATCAAAGCAACAGAATGGCTGGGGGATTATCAACTTAAGGAATTTTAATCTGGCTCTGAAGACTAAACTGCTTTGGCAGTTATTATCTGACAATTACTACATGATATGGAAAGATCTTATTAAGGTCAGATACCTTAATAAGGTTTGGCCTGGTGCGTTATTAAATTCTTCAGTCAGAAATTGCTCCCTCCTTTGGCAAAGCATCAAACAATGTTATATTTTCTCAACTGTTTTATTGTCTTCGAAGTTCAGAATGGCAATAATACTCTTTTTTGGGAGAATAAGTGGTGGAATAGGGTCAATTTGAAATTTCTGATTCTTGATTTGTTCTCTATAGCCAGATTTAAAAAAACATCTGTTAAAAGAACAGTTGCTCTTTTCAGGTCTGATTTTAACAAATTATTTGATCTATCTAAGGTCCCCTCGAGTGACTTCATAATGCTAGTCTCATTTAGATCTATTTGCTAGTGTTTTGCAACCTTTGGTTCTTGTATCTGGGGGTGATACCTTGAATTGGTTGTCATCCCAAGACAATGCCTTCTCTGTTAACTCTTGTTACAATATTTTAAATGATGGTGGTACTCGTTTTCTTTTATACTGTAGCATCTGTTAAAGTAGTACACCATTAAAAGTGAAATTGTTTTCCTGGCTAGCTCTTAAAAACAAAAAATTGACAAAAGATAACTTAGTCAAAAGATGTTGGAGTGGTCCTGTGTTGTGTGTTTTCTGTAATGCACATATTGAGAACAATACCCATCTATTTATGAATTGCTCATTCATTTGACATATTTGAGATTTTTCTTAACTTCTGAATTGTATCCAGGTTATTTTAGTATTGTTGATTTATTCTATTCCATTCCTTCTCTTAAATTTAACCTTAATAAGCATGGTTGGACTATTTTACTACAAGCCATCTTATGGTTGATTTGGAAGGAAAGAAACAACAGAATTTTTCGTAATCTTTGTAAACCACATACAATTATTATTTTTGATATTATTTCATTAATGCATTATTGGGTAGAAACTATTGTAACAGGTTTCGAGAAAGAAGAACTTTTTCAATTCACTTCTTCCTTGACTTCGACTCAGATGGCAGAGCAAGTCCCTAGTCTCTCTTTTTCTTTTTAGAGGTGCTGTTGAGGCTGTTCAGACAAATTCTGACATTAACAATTTAGGTATTACCGAAGAAGAATATGATGGATAAGGACTTCTGCATCCTCGAAGGTCTACTTCTATTACGTCAAAAATTACAGAACTCTTTCATATGGTCATGTATTATTCGGGTACAGACATTACCTTAGTCATTTTTAGAACTTTTGGTTTCAAATTTTGTGTAATTCTGGACATGAGAACCTTTTGAGGGTTTGTATAGTCTTGGTACTTTTCATAATATAATATACCATTTTCAAGAAAAAAAAAAGATTAATGTCAAAGGTGTAACTCTTTATGAACGATTATGTGGTAATTATGGAAAAATTAGAAAAACTACATTAGGAAAGAAGGAAACTATATTAGCCCATGTCGATTCGCAGATACATTATTTTGCATTTGGTATCTTCTAGCTTTGCTTGGATGCAATGGAAATTTCACTCTTCTTTATCAACTATACAATGATAGTTGGTTATTATACGCTCTCTTCGAGTATTAAGGGATGCTGGAATAACTGAGTCCTAAACACCTGTCTATTGACCCAGAAGTTCATCCTGGATTAATGTACTCTGAGATTGTCAGAGGAATTTATTGTTAACATCCACGATTTGGTTCATCCTACTTATTTTTGTTTAATTTATGTGACCCTTTTTTTCTTGGATGATAATAGACACTATCTTGTGCATGTAAAAGAACCATCATTGGTTTCGTATGGGACAATTACCGATTCGATTGACTTGCATGGTAAATTGTCAATTTTCTTTAATTTATACCTTACAAGATTGATCTGGAAACCAGAATTAACATGTAACATAATTTAATTTTTTGTGATTGTACAATTTTAACTTCTCATGATTGTATAACGTCCTTTCCATACAATCCTATTACGGCAGATACATGATTGTATAAAGACATTTCTAAAAAGAATTTCATAAACTGTATAAATTGAACGATGAATTTCTTGTTATATTTTGGTCCGTAATATTTCAATTTTATAGCATTACATCAGCATAATGTCAACTTGTTTATCTTGTGCTACGTCAACATGAAAGTAGAATGACTTTGATGTAGATCCATCTAGCGGTCAGGATTCAAGAAAATATTTTTTATTGCATATTTTGATTATTTTCGTGGTATTTGTTCTTTTAACATTTTATCCATATTCATGTGATTTTCAATTGTGTTAATTAAATATATTTATATTTTTTACAAAATGTCAGTAGCATTTCGATGAAACATATTAGAATTTGAAGAAGCAACCTTAGAATTTTTTTACATGTCTTAATTTCTTTAGAATAGATTTTCAGCCTTTGTTTTTCCTTGTTCCTTTTAATTTTAATAATCTATTAAATATGGGATTTTGGAAAGAATAATAAGTTAGAGGTAGATGGCATTAGATTTCAATTCTAGGGCATTTTCTCCATAAAATCATAGAATCAAAAGTGTGCTTTTTATTGGAACTTATGATTTTGCACATGCGTATGTGGTTTCTTTTTCAAGAAAATTCATGGAAACTTAAAAACAGTAGGTATTTCGGTCTCATGAATAAATATTATGAAAGTAGCATAAAACTATGGCTGTTATATACATAGTAAGATAACATATACATTACAAAAGATACATAAATATGATATGATACTCAAAAGCTTTATAAGGTTGTTTATGTTGTGTTGCTCTTCATGTCGAAGGTTGCGTATTTCCTTGACAAAGTGTGGATCAGTGTATTAAAAATAAGATCACACAAATTAGGAAGAAATCATAGTGTAATTGTGATAAATGAGTATATTATGATTTTGTCATACCTTTTGGTTTGATTTGACATTAATCTTTCTAAACCTGTGTATTTTTTTTGGTAACGTTAATAGCATTGTATTAAGTTTCTGGCTATGAATCCACCACCAAGAACTAAAGTAAGTTGAAAATATTACAACGGCCATAAAAACACAGCAGGTCTCAAAAACAAAAAGCATCGACTTCCATAAATCAAAGTGACAGATGTTTAAGTAGTTCCAGTAATATTGCAACTCCAAGTCCAAATTGATTAAACAGACTGATTAAAAGAAGCTAATCAGGCAGTGGCATCCTCATTGGAGTTATATGCACAGAAGGGGGGGATCAGTTGAGACATTGGCAGGAGTGTTAGTAGGAGGAGGAAGAAGAGACAGATTGTTTGCTGAGGAGGCTTCAACACGTGGTTGAACAATATTCCAAAAATTTTGCATGTTTGTAACTGATTAAAGCAACTCCTCTCTTTCGAAACCAGTACTCAAATTTTCTATCTAAGAATACATAAGGGAGATAATATTGAATGTAATTGACTTACTTGAATTGGATATATTACGGAAAGTTCTATTATTCCTTTCTTTCCAAATACTCTAAGCCATAGTAGGTTCCACCTAGATTCAGATAAATCAAAAATACATTCAGGTTTATATATGAACATATCATCAACACTACAAAAAAACTGGATATAAAGGTCTGTTGATAAAAAAATTCTAGACAGCTGTTGCAAAAGAGTAATGTATAAACAGATGAGAAGTGATTTCATAGTAAGTATTACACATAATGCACAAGTTCTGCCCATTCCATTTTTTTTTTCTCAGATTCTCTTTAGTCGGAATCTTGTTAAATACCAACAGCTAAATAAAAAGTTTAATCCTAAATGACACCTAGGCCTTCCATATTTTCTCATGTAGGTGAAATCTGATGCCTCCATCATTTATGATTTTATAATATGAATTCACAATGAATTTGTAATTAGCATTTGGATTCCAAAAAAATTTATTTGTATCTAATTGCAACTGAACCCTAGTCATCATTCCAGCAAGCTGATCAACTTGTGATTGGATGGTATGTAAATTACCAGAAGATCTCAGAGATATGGTTAATATTAAAGAGAACTTGGTAATCTTCCCTAAACTGCTCCGTTACTCTCTTAACAGATGTTTTTTTATGTTTAGTAAGTGTATACGGCTTAGGGAACTTAAGTTTCAAAGGAATTCCATATATCCATTTATTTACCCAGAAGATTGTGTTTTCACTATTGCCAACTTCATATCTAGTAAAACAGTTAAAGATATTAAAACAAACTTTTAGTTCTTACCATACTGGGGAACACCTTCCTTCTGAAGTGTTGAGAATAGCCCATGGTCAAGATCTAGAAAAATATCTGGCTTTTAACAGAGAAGGCCATTTCAACTTGGGTGCGTGAGTCAGCAGTTGCTATAGGAACTTGCATTTCAGTGCTAAACTAAAGTTCCTAAGATTTGTTATGCCCCAACCTTTATGTTCTTTAAGTCTACATAATACTGCCCATTTTACTCGATGACAACCTTTATTGTTGGGGGAAGTAGACTTCCAAAGGAATCTACTCCTAAGTTGGTCAATTTCAAGTTCAACTCTTGAGGAGAAGTGCAACACAGATAAAAAATAAGTTGGGATTGCAGATAAAATAGAATTAACAAGGGTTAATTTCCCACCTAAGGAGAGAAATTTTACCTTCCAAGATGACAATCTATTAGAGATCCTCTCAATGTCTGGTGATCAGTTCTTATATGTGGCCTTCCTATGATGCAAAGGAAGTCCAAGATAGGTAATAGGTAAATTTGCAACTTGACATCCTAGAATGTCACAGTAGTGTTCCAATAAAGTCCTAGAAATGTCAACACCAGTGAGGGAAGATTTTTGAAAATTTATCCTCAATGCAAAACAAGTCTGAAAACAACATAAAATTCTTTTAATGTTTACTATATTGTTTTTATCAGAAGAAAGAAAGAGGATAGTGTCATCTGCATATTGGATATTTATCACATGTGGGCCCCTATTTGGGAACTGGATCCCAGAAATAAGACCTTTATCAACAGCCAAAGATAACATTCTATTCAGAATGTGAGAAACCACAATAAATAAAAGAGGAAATATAAGATCCCATTGTCTAAGTCCACTAGAAGCACCAAAGTATCCCTTAGGAGATCCATTTGCAAGAATGAAGAACCTAGCTGAAGAAATACACATGGATCCAAGTGATCCACTTGTTACCATAACCAAGTTCTTTAAGTGAATTGAGTAAAAAGTCTTAATTTACATTATCAAATGCTTTCTCAAAATCTAGTTTAAGAATAAATCCTAGGACAATGGCAACTTTCATGTAATTTAAGGTTTTTTGTGCAACCAAGAAACAATAACCAATGTTCCTTCCAGAAAGGAAGGCACATATAGAGTCATCAATTGTATTATTAAGGACTGGAATAAATTTACTAGCCAAACATTTAGTAATGCTCTTATAGGTGCTATTGAGCTGATTGACCTATAATCTTTAATGCTTTAAGTACCTTCTTTTTTTGAAATTAAAACTATAAAAGTTTAATTTATTGATTTAAGAATATCACTGTCTTGAGAAAGGAAAAGACAATTTTTGATAGATTAGACAATTTTTGCATAGATGAAGAATTCTTTATTTGATAGATGCCTTGACCAATTGAGTATTTTGATCAGATCAGAATAAGCATAATAAATAATTTTTAGGATTGAAGGCCATGTTTGCAACTGTGTAAAAGTAGGAATAAGACCAAATTATTGATTAAAATGATAGAAGGAAAGCAAATATCAAGTTTTTGGTTATCAAAGAATTAAGTCAGATAGATATGGTTGCGAGAAGAAATGTTGTATTTTTTAACAGTCAAAGCATGCAATTCTTCTACAACCCAATGTTTTTTTTTTGAAATTGGTATTCTGTTTTTTTTATATATTCCAAAATCATAGCCACATAAAAGTCAAAGTGTAGGAAAAATATTATAGTTTTACAGTTCCAACTGGTAAGGAGCAGAGAGTCAAAGTACTGAGGCTTAAAAATATTACAGAACCAAAAGAGAGTATATGAGTAAATAAGTTAACAGCGGCCAACAAGAATTTAGCCAATTAAAGGAGATTGTCGTCCACAAGGGCAGGGGTAGACACAATTTCATCCCCAGCATGCTGATTAGTATTTGCAGCCATAGGATCAATATCCATGTCTCTATTGTGTTGAAAGGAAGTTAAGGAATGTAGAATCTCAACCTGCACCCAAACACTCAATCCAGCAAAGAGTCAAAGATATAATATCATTAACAATCATATAGTTATTTTATTCCCAATTTTACTGGTCATTATTTGTGACCATAGGGTCAATTTCCATATCCCTGTTCTGCTGAAAAGACGAAAAGGAGTGCAGAACCTCATTTTTCAAATTCGAAAGGCCACAATGTCTCTTCTTCGATGGACCGACGAACCTGAGATGGAGTCGTCGGAACAGAAACAACATCTGCCGGGGAAAATCACAGGAAAATTTCACCGTAAAGCTCAATATATGTCAACAAATGCCATAAAATGCCAACAAATTCCAGATCAATATGCAAAAGAAGGGATAAGAAAGTGTTTTAACTGAGGTTTATACCTTCTAGTAGTATACCTGACGAGAGAAGACCAACATCGGCGAAAGACCGATCCCATCTGCAAGTAGACAAGAGACCGAACCCGTTGACAGAACTATGCTTAAACGGAGAGGAGGCGGGGGAGAGGAAAGTTCCAACGAATAGGCGTAGATCTACAACCCAATGTTGAACCCAAAACATTTGACATGGTATTTTTGATCATATTCAAGAAGAACCGTAAGATATAGGTTTCTTAGTCAAGTACTGCATCTATTGATATTTGAACTTGTAATCTCCTAATTGGTTACGTAACAAATGAATTATGTTTTATTCAATTTTTATTATACAATTTAGAACTCAGGGGTATCAAAATCATTTGATTCTTCAAAACTGATACATATTACCTTATTTGCAACAGATCCTACTGTTTAGATTTTAGATATAACGATTGGATATCAGGAAGCAGCAACCGAACTTTCTCCCACACAAATTGTCTTTCATTATCTCCACTCCTACCAAATATGGATTGGATTAAGATCTTTTCTTGAGTATTCCTGGAGGAACCTATACCTAATGGGATTAGAATGTCGGTGGAGAGGTGGTAGGCGGAGAGATTGGTAGAGAATTTTGACATGTGAAGAATAAGAAGAACAAGAATGGACTAGTAGGTGGGTTGCTGTTGGGCCTATGAAGTAAGATACTCTTTGTTGACAGGATGTCTTCCAAACACCAGGTTAGTTCATTAAGATTGGAATAGAAAACCAAAGAAACATTTTCATCATCCTGAGCCCATGGCAATGCCTTCTCAAGAAGAAGGAATGGTGCTCAAAGATTCAGGCATTCCTTGGAACAACCAATGGGCCTTCCTCTGTAGATGGATCATGTTGTCTTTCACCTGATGCTCTGGTCAGGGGCACATCTCACATTATAAATATGAACATTCAAAGGACATGCCTGCC
>JAMKQA010009009.1:0-10279 GCA_024699735.1 Posidonia australis | reverse complement strand
AAAAAAAAAATTCCACCTTTATTTTAAATATAATAGAATTAATTTTCAACCTCACCTTCATCAATTATAGAAACTTTTGAATATGATATCAGAAAAAGGTTTCTGTAGGTGCCTACGGGGATGTTTTCTTATAGGCACCTATTTATATATATTTTTTGTTTTTAAAAAATAAAAGTAATTATATGATTAGTTAATCTATAAAATAATTTACTATGTGTTTAAGTTTCATCTTAATTTGAGTTAAATTTACTGTTATTAATTTAAAATTTAATAGTTAAAATTTAGTAAAATGTGTTGAATTTTAAGACCTTTAGAACAAAGATTAATAGTTGTTTGTTTTAAATGAAAGTTTAACAATGTATTTATAGATATCTAATAAATACATCTATAAGGTTAATTTTTTCTTCTATGCATTTATTTTAGAAAAAAAAGATGTATACAACAATATTGGCCGTGGGCACTGATAGGAACTTCAATCCAATATGATATTTGCAATATTGACTTTGTATTGGTTCGTTGGTGGTCAACTACATCATTTATGAGTGGTTATAAATGTATCCAAGGATATTCAAGTACATAGCTTTTTTAAAGAAACCTCGTAGCTAAACACCTAAAAAATCTCCTTCTTTTCATTATTAATTCATTACAAATATCTTGGAAAACCTTCACCACATAATGCAAAAAGATGAAATGAAATTGCTAAATAGGAAAGGACAAAGACAGTAGATATAACACTTATGTATGGGCGAAAATGGAATTTCAAATAGAGTGAAAATCACATGGTAGTTAATTTGAAAATTTATTGGTCAACTTGATGATTATCTTCCTTTGAAGATAAGCCTTAAGGAGTGTGAATGGTCCAAAATGGAGGAAAATTAAATAAATATTGTGATCAAAGAAAATACATTTTTAGTGAAAAACAAGAATATTATCTCCCATCACACTAATTTTCTAGCGTATGTGCATGTTATGGAAAAAGTTTCCTTTGGACGACAATGTTTCATTGTCACTGTGGTTGGGAGAACTTTAAACACGTCACAGGTTTCAGGTTTGAATCCTAAGACATGTATAAAAATTCACCTAAATCGTTAACAAAAAAAACGTTGTACCTTGAAAGCAACGAAAAAATATTTAATATATTTGCCATGCACGACCATTAATTAAATACTCCGTCGTCCGTGGGGAAAAAAGTATATAAAGGAGAATTTAGATGGAGATAATTACAATGATAAAAAAAACTATTGGAAAATCTTGAATTTATTTCACTAAAGGCGGAAAACAAGCTATCCATGTCATGACAAGGATAAAACAAAGTTGACAAAGTTTGGTGTTGCATAATTCGTGTGACCCTTAGAGGAATAAATCTATGACTTTACAGTTTTTTTCTTGTTACAATCAGCCGACCGCACATAGGGGAGTAAGGTAACACCACAAATTGGTTTTGTCGTTTTATCCTTGAAGATTATTTTTGAAAGGAACTTGGGAGATGTGTACGTAAGAATATATGTTTTTTTATAGGTTCTAACGGTGATCCCTATTTTTTATACTTTTGTGTCCTTTTTATTGTGTATTCGGTAGAGTATAATTTAGAATATTATTCTCATGTTTTTATTTCTGTAGGCAATGGTCTCCACATTTTTTTATTTTTGTGTTCCTTTTACTACACATCTATTAATGTACAATTTAGAATGTTGTTTAATTGTTGCATCTCATTTTTATTTCTATTATATATTACTATTATTTTTATTACATATCGCATTAATTGTTGTCACATAATGTTAAAAATTAGTTTTACAATGTAGCATTTCCCCATTGTAATATTTTACTACAACTTCCATTACATTACCATATATATATATTTTTTGTAAATGGTAAGCTATGATATATAAGTCTCTTAGGCAAACCAACTCGAGGGAATAATAAAGTACAAAATGTATTGTTTGAGACAGTCACCAAATATGGACTGTCAATTCAAAATGAAGCAACATATCGGCCAACACAGGCCATCAAATAGAGTTTAAATGTCCAGAAGAATAGAATTATTCAAAAAGAAAGATAAGACTAACAGGAAGTTAGTCCTCAACAGAATGATCATCCACTAGAGTAGGGCAGGGATTAGAAGAATCTGCATCACTGTAGGTAGGTACACCAGTGGACATAATCTCGGCGTCGCGAGAATGCTGGAAGGAGGTGAAAGAGCAGAGGGTATCATTCTTGTCAAAACCTGAAGCCAAAGCAGCTATGCAACCATGAATAAGAGTAATAATTTCATTAATACACATAATGGAACCTTGACAAACCCTTTTAAAAATGCGGTTATTCCTTTCCTTCCATATAACCCACAGAATGAGTTGAAACAGTGTGTAACATCCTTTAGTAGGCAGAGCTAGTTTTAGTAGAAGAGAGAATGTAAACAAATTATCAATAGAAAACACAGTAGGGTAGAGAGGACCTTGAGAAAATGTACTCCAAATGGAAATAGCAAAAGGACAATATAAGAATAGATGAGTAATAGTTTCTATATTTGTATTGCAAAAAACACAAATCTTAGTACCAACCCAGCCCCTTTTGCATAAATTTGCCTTAGTCAAGACTTTGTCAAAGAGCACCAGCCAAGAAAAAGTTTTAATTTTCAAGGGGGCCCAACTGCACCAAATAGGGTCGTGGTGCCTGAACCTAAGTCCACCATCGATGATAAAATTATAACATGATTTCACTAAAAAAATATGGTTTGTAGAATTCCACTGTAAGATATCATCCTCAGGATAGAAATTCAGGTTAGACAAAATCTCTGAAAGAAGGTTTGCCTGATCCTGAACCTCTCTATTAAGTGTTTGTGAATGAGGGTTAGCAAATAAATTCCCAAAATCAACTCTGAAGGTCTCAATTGTCTTGAGAAGAGAAGCCTTCTTATTTTTAGCTAATAGGAAAACGTCAGGGAGAAGATTTTTAAGTCTTACCCCATCCCACCATTTGCTTTCTCAGAAGATTATGCTGCAACCATTCTGAACTTGAAGGCTGGTGCAGTAGTTGACTAAATTATGACATACTTTCAGTTCCTGCCATAATGGAGAGGATCTGCTTAAAGATGTGTTTAGGAGGGCTCCAGGCCAATTCCTAGCAAAGTATCTTGCTTTAAGAAGTTCTTTCCACTTGAGAGAGCAAGTGGTGGAGAGTAGCTGCCAGAGCAACTTTGATTTGAGAGTCACATTAAAGTTTTTAATATTAATAATTCCCCAGCCATATTGATGCTTTGGCCTACAAAGTGTATCCCATTTAACTAGATGACCAATGGTGGAGGAGGAGGAGGAATAGGATTTCCAAAGAAATCTGGATCTGTGTTTATCAATGTCTTTGACAACCTTTGCAGGGATGTGTAACACAGATAAATAGTAGGTGGGTATGGTTGAGAGAACAGAGTTAACCAGAGTTAGTCTACCTCCAAGAGACAACTGTTTTGTCTTCCAAAAAGATAGTTGTTTTGATATTTTTTCAATGACTGGAGACCAGTCATTGAAGGTAGCCCTCCTAAAGTGGAGGGGAAGTCCCAAATGTTTTATAGGCAAAAAAGAAGTGTTACAACTCAAAATTTGGGAAGATCTAGTGATGAGTGAATTTGGTACCTCTATGCTAGTGAGGGAAGACTTATGAAAGTTAATTTTCAAACCAGAGCAGTACTGAAAGTAACACAAAATCCTCTTGATATTGATTATGTTAGCCTCACATGGAGACAGAAATAAGATAGTGTCATCTGCATACTGAATGTTCACTATATTAGGACCACCATTAGGAAATTGGATGCCAGATATCAGCTTAGACTCCACAACAAGAGAGATCATTCTATTCAGAATGTGTGTGACAGTGATGAAAAGAAGAGGTGACAGGGGGTCACCTTGCCTAAGACCATTGGAGGAAGGAAAAAACCCTTTGGGAGAACCATTTAGTAAAATGGAGAATCTGGCATGAGTGATACACATTTTTATCCAATTGATCCATATAGGTCCACAGCCTAAACCAGAGAAAGAATCCAACAGAAAATCCCATTGAACATTGTCAAAAGCCTTCTCAAAATCCAATTTCAGGATATAACCAGAAGTGCCAGCCACTTTCATGAAGTGTAATGTTTCTTGAGCTACTAGGAAGCAATCTCCAATGTGTCTTCCTGGAATGAAGGCACATTGGGAGTTGTCAATAATTTTGTCTAAGGCAGGGGAAAGTCTGAAGGCCAAGGTTTTAGTAATAATTTTATATAAGCTATTCAACAAACTAATAAGCCTGAAATCTTTAATGCAATGTGCCCCTTCCAGCTTAGGGATAAGAATGATAAATGTTTGATTAATAGGTTGAAGAAAATCTGTTTCTGATGAAGTAAACAGATGATTAAAAACCTCCAAGATATCATCTTTGAAAATATCTCAGAATTGTTGGGAAAAAAAAAGATTGGAAAACCATCAGGTCCTGGGGCCTTATCTCCAGGTAGGAGCAGCAAGTTCCTGTGAATCTCCTCCAAGGAGAAGGCAGCTTCCAATACAAGGGGATGCTGAATTTTGGTGGGGATTAAGGAATCCCAATCCAACTCAGGACTAGCTCTAATGGGTTTATTGAATAGTCTGGTGAAATGGTTCTCTAACTCCTTGGCTATGGTAGAAGGAGAGAAAGTAGTGTTTTCTCCTATCTTTAGAGAGTGAATAGCATTGATTCTTCTTCTGCTATTAACCATATTGTGAAAGAAAGATGTGTTTAAGTCTTCTGCCTTAAGCCATTGAATTCAAGACTTTTGTTTCCAATATTCCTCTTGTTCTTGGAGTAGAGAGTAATGTTCTGACTGAAGATGTCTTTTCTCAGACAGCATATTTGTGGTGAGCTGATGTGATTCAGCTAATGAGTCTAAATGGGCAATTCGGGACTCAATAAAATGTAATCTGCTACTTCTAATCTTTCTTATTGGCCTAATCCAGCCAATAATATGCTTCTTAACTGTTTGAGCCTATATGCAAATTTAGTTACAGGGGAGGAAAAGGTGCAGATGTTAATGGAACTGTACCAAGAGGCTTCAATGAAAGGACTGAACCCCTAAAAAAGAAACCAGGATTTATAAAATTTAAATGAGGTGGGCCCCTAGTCTAGAGAAGTGGAGTTAAGAGAGATAGGTATATGATCAGAGACTACTCTAGTCAGACCCAGACAGAAAGAGTTGGGAAACAAATTAGCCTAGTCCACAGAGACAAGGAATCTGTCCAGTTTTACCATGGTGGGGGGCACTTGCATATTGGACCAAGTGTATTTAGAATTATTAGGAGAGAAATCCACCAGGAAATGACTATCAATAAAGGCATTGAATTGTCTCATAATAGATGAGATGTCGCACCTAGTGGAATGTTCATGTGAATATCTGGTGAGGTTAAAGTCCTCCCCAATAACCCAAAAAGAGTTCACTTTATGGCTTACAAAATCTAATTCCGCGAGGAAATCAGGTTTCTGAATTGGGTCACAGGGACCATAGACTCCTGTAAACTACCAATCCAAACCATCTGAAAGGTTAGTGAAATTAATAGAGAGGCAGTGTATGGTAGAGATTGTATTCAACAACTTTAAAAATCTGTCATTCCACCCAATAAGAAGACCCCCAGAGAGGGAATAAGGGACCATTGATTTAAAAGACCTCCTCCTAACTACCTAAGGGTATATGGGGTAAAGGTCTCTATTTTGGTCTCACTAATGATAATGATATGGCATTTGTTAGTTTTAATAAAGTTACTAATAACCCGTTTTTTCCCACTGGAACCCAGGCCTCTAATGTTCCATGCATTAATGATCATTAATTGGGACGAGAAAGAGAAAGAGAATCTAAATTCTAAGCCAGATTGGAGTCAATATTTAAATCAATGTGAGGTAGTCCCTGTTCCCCTCTAGCAGAATTAAGAAATTTCTTAGCCTCATTTGTGGATTTTAAAGAAATTCCAATGATATTACAAAAAGCAATGAATTGATCATATGACTCCCAATTGAGAGTATCATTAAGAAAATTAGGTGCATTATCATTATTATCAACAGCAACAGAATCAGAAGATAAAGACCTAGAAAGGCATGCGTCAGAATCTAGCATAGTAGATGCAAGAGCAGAAGCATCAGTAATACCTAGGGGAAGGTTGGAGTTGGAGGTTGTGTCTTGAAAGCAACTTCAGTAGGACCACTGACGTCATCTTTCTCGAAACAGTCATAGACTGCAAGGACTTTCTTGAACTTAGCCAGAGATAGGTTGCGAGCCTTAATTTCTGACTCGACAAACTTAGAGGTTTCATCTCCTATATGCAGAGACTCGGAAGAAGGGGTGTGGGGGTAAGAGTGCACAGAGAAATCATGGCCTACCTCTGAGACAGAGGGAGGAGTAGGTAGAATGCCTGCAGAGGAAGAACCAGGCAGAGAGGCAGGGCTAATAGAACGTGTCTAGACATTTTTGCCACCCCTAGAAGTCTTGTTTCCTTTTCCACCTCTCCAACCTCTATTAGTCTTAAAGGATTTGCGAGTGGAGTTAAGACCAGAGGGACCAGAAGTAGAGGGGCTTGATTTTACAAGCCAGGCAGGGAAAGGGCCAGAGGATGCAGGTGTGGAGGTAGCACTAGTGGCACATAAGTTCCAGCTTCTCCGGAACTTAATGGGGTAAACATGCTTGCCAAAAGTGAAAAAACGGTAGTCAGGAATATCCTTTCCCGGATGAATCTTAACCCTGACCCTAGAGTAACCCAGGGATTTGGATGAGTCCATGGTAAGGTCTACCTCTAAAAGTTCAGCAAACCCAGAGAGCATGTGGTGAAAGACATCAATATTCCAAAGGTGATGAGGAATACCCTCGAGTCGGAGCCAAACCCCTTCCTCCTTCAGCGTAAATATCGTGTTCGAGTTCGGTGACTAGGGAGTGAAGGAGGCGGAGATCATTTGAAGGGATGCTCCAAATTGGTTAAGGTAATCATTTCTACTCTTAGGGGAGGGAAAAACTAACAAGAATTTACCAGAAGAAAAATCTTGAACCTCAACCTCGGATGAACAAGGTCAGTAAGTACTAATATGTTCTACAATGGACTCCTTAGTGAGTTGGGAGGAGTGGGATGTAACAATAGCACTTCGCGAGAGCACCAGATAATGATCACAAACCGCTGCAGTGGGAGGTAGAATGATGGGGAAGTGCGGCGACAGGCCAGCCATGACAGAAGACTTAGAGGAGGAGTCTTGCGAGGCCTAAAAGAATTTACATATGGTTATAGAATGACAAGAGGAGTTGCAACGAAAACAAGTCCCTGAGTATATACATTTATTAGCCTGATGGCCGTGGAGGCCACATGAAAAAACATCTACTAGATGCACGACAGAAGCTTACCTGCGGGAGAGAAATTTTTTTCCTCGAGACCACCTACCAATCTCCCGCAGGAAGGAGAGAAGAGGTAGAACTGTGACTTGAGGCAGTCTTAGAGAGGTGAGAAGAGCCAGAAGTAGGGAGAGGAGTAGGAGAGGAGAGAAGAGAAAATCTGTTGGAATTATCACCAAAACGCCGCTCAGAAAGGGAAAGGGCGGGATAGTAACTAATGTCAGAGCGTATCCTCACGTCAGAGATTTTACCCGCTTGGCACGCAACCTCACTGGCAGTAGCGAGATTTGGGGAGACGTCCTCAGGAAAAGTAGAGAGAAGAGTCGGTGGGTTTGAATCATGAGAGAGGAAAATACTGCAAGCATTAATGTTAGAGTCGGCGCATCTGTACTTGCACGTCGAACGAGGAGTCACCAAATCAACTCCAGTGAGAGAATTAGGGACGTTAATCTTCGCATGATTAACGAAGAGAGAAGATTGAGAAGTATTATATTGGCTTAAAAAATCTGGCAGTTTATAACTTGTATAAGACCACACAGAGGACGAGAAATGGTCTGACAATCTGACACTGTTGTCAGAACATCAAAAAACTGCCCACGGCGAAGACCATCGGTCAGGCGAAGAGGCGCCGAAAGCACGGTCCACCGGAGACATCCATCGCCCACCGGACGAGCCACGAATCGTCACCGTTGGTGAGGTGGGCGCCAACCGGAAAACAGGCAGAGGAGAAGAACTAACCTTAGAGGGGTCCAGACAAAAAGAGATGTCCGAAGAGGTGAGGAGGGGGAGAACATAGCTGCTCTGCTCCGGAGATGCAGACTCGCAAGCAGATGCTCTGCTAGAAGCGGAAGTCAAGAGTCACTCTTTAAAGAGGTCGACCAAAGAGATATGATATGATAAATCATAAGCATGTGAACCAGATCTAAACATGTTAATATCAAAATCTGGAAGCATATCTAAAACACAAATAGAAAGAGAGATCCACCAACGAGAAGACAAGCCAGTTGTTATAAAGAACAAATCAAACACCAGATCCACCCGCTGATTCGGGGACGTCCTAAAACAAAGCTGAAAATTAGAGTTATAATGAAACAAAACCAGACAAGCGAGATCTGGCCAGGCAAAACTAGACAGCCGCAAGCTCTCCACTCCACCCAGGACGTCCGTTGAGGACCCAAATGAGGGAGGGGCAGAGGCAGAGCAGAGAAAAGGGCGGCACTGCCCAGAGGGACTTACCTAGGCTCGGGGGGAAGAGGGGGAGGAAGAGGGTTTAGCCTGCCTGAGAGGAGGGCGAAAACCCACATCGACGCAGGAATCGTCTTCGTCTAGTTGGCTCTTGAAAGCCAGCCTGTCAAACTTAGTTGCCTTGTAGAGCAGAGAGTAGAGATTGCTAGAAGGGCGACGGCGACGCGAGGGTTTTTGACCTCGCAAGCGCCTATCCATCACAGTTAATTGCTACTGGAATAGTAATTACATTATCATATTTATTTCATAACATAGAATACGTATTCGCATTATACATCATAACTACACTTTCTATATTATTATTATTCTTGTTGAATGTTAAAGTTATTCTTGCTATATTTCATTACAAGTTTATTTTTCTTTTATTGCATATTTTATTTGATAAGACCTCCTAACATATGATTTTGTTACAATGATGCATAATCTATTACATTTTTTTTTTTGTAAACGTTAATCATTATATAAATAAAAAGTTAAAGCACAGCAAGCACAGTACTACCATATTACAGTACCTAGTGGAGTATAAAATTCCCACCACAAGAATTAGTATTGTCCACCAACAGGCAAACACCTGTTGTTTTAAAAATCTCAAAAATATGTAAGTTCAAGTATGAATAACATTAGTCCTGAGTAGGGACTACATCGTCAGTGTTTTGATGAGGCAGATGCAGAGCATGAGAAGATTGTTCCAAAACACGATCACTTTCCAGAGATTGAATAGCCTGGATATTGTCATCATTTCCAAATCCTGAGTCCAAAATGTTAAACCAATAATGACAAAGAGAAAAAATAGTATTAGTAACTTTATACGAAGAAGTACATTTTCCTCTAAAGATTCTATTATTCCGTTCCTTCCAAATGGATCACAGAATAACTTGAATCAAAGTATGTCTACCCTTTACTGAAAGATCAGCTTTCAACGGAAGAATGCAAGAAAATATATCAGCAATAGAAGTAATGGCAAGATACAAAGGTCCCTGCAAAAAGGTGTGCCATACTGCTATGGCGAAATTACAATTGATAAATAAATGTTCAATGGATTCCTGATAACTATTACAAAAGATGCAACTATCAGAACCTGTCCAACCCTTTTTACACAAATTAACTTTTGCATAGGTATCTATGGCTCACATGATAGCATAATAACTATACTAAATTGAAATCTAATTGTAGACATTCTTAATATTGTTGAAACTTATGATTCCACAATAATTGTTCTTTTACTAATCATTTTCTATGTTTCAATAGGAATCCCAGATTTTTTTTTTATTCATAACATTTTTGTTTTTTAGTTATAGTTTCAGTTCCAACTTCACATTTCCTTGTTTTTTTAGTATTACATTTTTTTTCCTTATTTTAGTTATAGGCTTACTACTTTTTCCTATTTTAGTTTCAGTGTTACTATAATTTCTTGTTTTAGTTTCAATATTCAAAATTTCTGAATAAGGTTTTGCGATGATGGTGAGGAGAATGGAAGTAGGGCGAAAGGGAGGGCGGTGAGTCATAAAGGCGATGGAGAGAGTGACAAGGCAAAGTAGAAGACAACAGGAGGTGAACTTCGTCCTCACTTTTGTTATGTAATTAATATTCTATTATACAATTGAGATTAAAAGATGTTTTAAGATATATTTAATTACTTGTAGTGGTAAATGAATTGTTGACTCAACAATT
>JAMKQA010009006.1:0-11192 GCA_024699735.1 Posidonia australis | reverse complement strand
GGTCTCCGCTGTCTCCCTCTAGACCGTCCACTTCGATCCTAAACCGTCCAATTTCATGTTCCGGGTCAACCATTTTGAGCCTGTCAATTAAATTCCGGCTCTCGAACGTGTCAGTTACCTGACCGTTTGTAGCAATCCCCTTCGGATGATCGAAACGTATGTCGCTAATAGGGATACAAGAAGGGGACACCACTTGGGTGACACAACCAAGGAATCTCCGAGCCCATCCAAGCGGAGGAGAGGCGAGAGTTTGAAGGTCTGGGATACGAGTGGCATCCGCAGAAAGACGGACATTCGCGCACCAAAAGGTACAAGAAGATTGTTATTCCGTCGGACCTCACCAACTTCGTCAGTGTAGGGATACTCGATCCCAATCAGAGCCAAGTCACTGCAGAGAGGAGCTGACACCGGAAGGTGTAGCCACAGTCTCAGTCGATGGCAGGCACTTTAACGACATCAGCCACTGCCCCAACAGTGAGCCCCACAGTGGTAGTCCTGCAAGCTGTGGCATCAGTAGATCCGTTAGCGCAGTCGATCAGTTCGAGGCATTGTTTACAGCGGTCACAGATCCAATCAACCGAGGTCTGTAGTCTAGATGAGGCAGTGGCAGAACAGAGTGCTGTCCGAGG
Source organism: Posidonia australis (assembly GCA_024699735.1). Taxonomy (NCBI): domain Eukaryota; kingdom Viridiplantae; phylum Streptophyta; class Magnoliopsida; order Alismatales; family Posidoniaceae; genus Posidonia; species Posidonia australis. Next base: position 10,563 of record JAMKQA010009006.1, on the reverse strand, counting down.
TTTTGATTGCATCACGGTAGAGGATGAGACAGTTGGCAGGGCAGTTCAGGCTAGTGAACAAGTCAACGACCTAGAGCTTCTGTTCCAAGAGCAGTTGTCAGTGTGGGCCGAAGACACAGCAGAGCATCATAGGCTGAGGAAAGGAAAGTCGAGGGCCTCAGAATCAGAGCCAGCAGCTCCCCACCAGCAGTCGGACCATTCATTCATCATGGTCCTATCTGATTCACAGCTAGAACCCACTAGACCATTAGAGTTAATCTCTTTGGAGCCAGGTCTAGATGGTATTTGCAGAAGAAGCCTCACCTTAAGCAAGGTGAGGGTAAAAAAAAAAGACCCTGAGTTAAGCTCAGGGGAAGACCCAGGCGGCATCACTCCTATCAGTCAGCAGCAAGACAACTACTAGTCAGTAGCACCATTTGTACATACTACAGAAAATCCAAAAAAGAAAAACAAAAAATCTAGAAAATCCAAAAAAAAATCAGAAAACTCAAAAAATCCAAAAATAGTATCAGGAGCCAAGGAAACAGAGCAACCCGACTAGTCAACAGAGCCCACTGTTAAAGAGCCAGAGGTCACACAGTACAGATACAAGAACACTAAAGTCAGTGTGACCATCCTGAAGAATCAACAGGGGTAGAAATCAGAGCATATCCTCTCCTTTGATGTCACTGACCCGACCTTCAAAGAGGAAATCATATCAGAGCTCATCACTTATGGGGAGGAGGATGATGACATGGATGAAGACGGTGAAATGCCCAAATTCCAGCCCTACGACAATGATCCAGAGGGTCCAAATATGCATGTCGAGGAAGAAACTGAACGGGTGAATATCGGCACAACAGAGGTTATCAAGGAGGTACTCATCAGTGCTAAGCTATCTCCACAGGCTAGGGCAGATTTCATAGCATTTCTGAAGGAATACACAGATGTCTTTTCTTGGAGTTACAACGACATGGTCGGCTTGGACGTTGAAGTGGTGGTACACAAGTTACCCTTAAAGCCTAATGAGAGGCCCGTCAAGCAAAAACTCAGGAGATGGCGACCTCAATGGATCTTGAAACTCAAGGAGGAAATCATGACGCAACATAAGGTGAACTTCCTCAAGGTGGTGCTGTACCTAGAGTGGTTAACAAATGTTGTCCCAGTGCCAAAGAAGGATGGGAAGGTCCGCATGTGCATCGACTACAGAGACCTCAACAAGGCGAGCCCTAAAGACTATTTCCCACTTCCTCACATAGATGTCTTGGTGGACAACACAGCCGGACATAAAATGTTATCATTCATGGATGGGTTCTTGGGGTACAACCAGATCAAAATGGCTGAGGAAGATATGGAGAAAACTTCCTTCATCACCCCCTGGGGAGTTTTCTGCTATCGTGTGATGCCATTTGGGCTCAAGAATGCCGGTGCAAATATCAAAGGGCAATGACTGCACTTTTCCATGACCTCATGCATCAGGAAATAAAGGTCTATGTAGATGATATGATTGCCAAGTCCAAAGAGTCTGAGGAGCATCTAGTCTGTTTGAGAAAGCTGTTTGATCACCTCAGGAAGTACAAGCTCTGCCTTAACCCCAACAAATGCATATTCGGGGTATCTTCTGGTACGCTTCTGGGATACATTGTCAGTCAAAGGGGAATCGAGGTCGACCCTGGCAAAGCAAGAGCCATCATCGATATGACTCCACCTACATCAGAGAAGGAAGTCTGGAGCTTATTAGGCCGATTACAGTATATCAGTCGATTCATTACACATCTTACTCCCATCTGTGAGCCTATCTTCAAGCCGTTGAGAAAGAATGCACAGATCCATTGGAATGAGGAATGTCAAGTTGCATTCGACAAAATCAAGTAGCTCCTTTCAAAACCTCCTGTCCTGGTTCCACCCACACCAGGACGACTTCTGTTGCTATATCTCTCCACCACCCAACACTCCATGGGCGTAGTCCTTGGGCAACACGATGAAACAAGACGTAGGGAGAGAGATATCTACTACCTGAGCATGAAGTTCAACGATTGTGAAGCCAGGTACAGTGTCACGCCCCAAATTTTCCATAATAATTTAAAACAAATTAAATTACGGGAAAATTAAAGCTAAACAGTAAATATCAAACTACCAGGAACCTGTGTGTGCGGCTATGAGACTCCAGACTATATGCACTACGCTAAACCGATCGCATGTCTGCACCTGCAAACCAAAACGACAAGGAAAACGCATGAGTGACCAAAGTCACCCAATACGCACCCCACGAAAACTGCAGAAAACAAAACTATAATCAATTTTCCTTTTCAATTCATTTCGCAAACCTTTTCCTCAAAATCTCGTAAACCAGGCCCACATCGGCCAAAACCTCAACCAGGGCTCTACTAGCCCAAAGCCACAAGCAAAGGCCCTCAATGGCCAAAACCACACATAGTGAGTTGGGAAACCCAGTGCTAGGCAACCTAACTTTGGCCACACGCAGTCCACCGAGGAGGGACCACGGCGTCCTGTACTGCCACAGTGTGCCACCCTATGCAGGAGTCAACGACCGTCCCGCAATTCTCCCACCTGGAGAACCCTCAGAAAGCCAACCCCTCCTTGGGAAGGCTGTCCTGTCTCTCAGGACGCTACCAGCTACGGGGCACGTGTCCCACCCACACTGGCCACCACAGGGTACACCTCCTCATGACGTCCTCCACACACGGTGTTCTGGAGGGAGTATCAAATCTCCTCACCCGATGACACCCGAGCCTTAGTGCTTACAGCGACAGTAGGAGTATCATACCTCCCCGTCATGCCACAAGATACCTCAACCCGCGGACTACAACCCTAGAATCGACACGACAGTCAAGGAGTCTCATACCTCTAGGACTCGACGCCCCTCAGCCTCAGGCATCTCGACCCCCCAAACTCAACCAGGGAGTCGTGCCCGACCATCGGAGAATGTCGTCACATTCCCTGGTCCTGACGACACAGTCTCACATTGTCTCGGCTCGCACACTGAAAACCAGGAAAACATTTTCCAAATCATGCCAACTATTTCCTTGAAATCCATTTCCAAAACCATTTTCATATCCTTTGAAAATTCTTCCAAAACCTCGGTAAAACGGCATATCAGGTGTCCCAAGAGACCACCACTGACGGCCCACAGTCACTCTCAATGGGACAAAACACAACAATTAAGAAAGCTCTCGAAAAACACATTTTATAAACTCATTTGGGCCCTGATTCGACATGTCGAAAATCAGGTTCGGTATGCCGAAATCTACTGATTTGGTCGATCGGGGTGATTTGGCAAGCCAAATCGACCAAAGGACCAAACTGACAGAAAAACAGTATACTAGACAAAATCAGTATACCGAAATTCACTGATTTGGTATGCCGTTTCCATTTCGGTATGTCGAATTCTGCGAAACAAGAAAATAACCCAAACCCTACCGTCCGAAATTGCCCCAACTGGGACCTCCTATCGGACCCTCTAAACAAGCACCAAAAATCTTGCATAAAACATAAGATGTAGACCCTCGAGTCTACTCCGAAACCCAACAAACAAACTAAAATCTATTCACTATGCATCAAGATATAAAATCAGAAATGCAAAAGGGTCAAAACGACCCAAAACACACCAACCATCATAAATGCCAATAAATTCACCATAAATACACAATAAATCACAATAAATTCTAAGAAAGTAAATTTACCTAGATTCCATGCAATCCTAGCATGTTCTACCAATTTCATGCTCTCTATTACATGAGGTGGAGATGCGTACCTAAAAATGAGCTCCGACGATCCTTGACCAACTCCGGCGATTATCGACCGACTCCGGTGATCCTCGACTGACTTCGGCGAACCCACAGCCACGGGAGCACTTTGTAGCCTCGAAGACGCTCCACCCAAGCTCCACACGCCACCTGAGCCACCGCAGCCCTTTTGCTTCTCTCTCTCTCTCTCCCTCGGCGCGGGTTGCAAGGGAAATAGAGGAAGTCGGGTGGAAGGAGAAAGGGAAAAGGAGAAGGGGAGTAGAGGAGGAAGAGGAAGAGTGGGGAGGAAGAGAAAGAAGGGTGGGGAGGAGGAAGTGCGCCGTAGAGGAGGAGGGGAAAGGAAGAAAAATAAAGGAGAAGACGGCAATGGGCAGCGGAGGAGAGCAGTGCGGCTTTTAAAGCCTGCGTCCGCAGTAGCTGGGAATGTGCTCACCTGCACATCTCAGCCACCGGCACACCGCACGAGCAACGAAGCACTCTGCCCAACCACCAGCCACAACAAACGGCCCACGAACGCGGGCCCCACGTGGACCCCACACCTGGGCCCCACATGGACCCACACCCAGGCCTCACAAGCACAGTGCCACAATGCATAGTGCCAACCATACAAACAGAAGCCTGCCCACGAGGCCCCAGTCCAAAAGCACAAAAACCACACAACGACCTCGGAACAGTAACACCCGTCCAAGCATAAAATTCATAAAATATAAATAATTACAAAAATGAATTTTACGGGTGTTACATACAATCCCATCAAGATTTGTTTATCCTTTGTCTGGGCCACCCAACGCCTCAGGCATTATATGATGGCATATTTGGTCCTTCTCCTATGCCGGCATGATCCCATGAAGTACTTATTCCAAAAGCCAGCATTAGTGGGGCGATGCGTGAAATGGCAGGTGATGCTGTCCCAATACGACATTACATTTGTCACACTGAAATCAATGAAGGGGCAAGTAGTAGTGGACCACCTAGTTGACCTACCATTACTAGAGTATGAGCCGTTGCAGACGCAGTTCCCGAATGAAGACGTCCTATTCGCCATGGGAGATACAGAATCTGAGGAGCCAGAAGACAAGTCCTGGTGGCACTTATACTTCGATGGAGCTGTCAATAAGATGGGTAGAGGAATTGGCGCGGTATTGTCGACACCGCAGGGATAGATGACCCCCTTTTCTAGAAAGCTCAATTTCGAATGCACCAACAATGAAGCTAAGTATGAGACATGCATCATGGGACTACAAATCGCATTGGAACATGGCGTGCGGAAGCTACAGGTGCACAGGGATGCCATGCTAGTCATATCCCAAGTCAATGGCGAATGGAAAACCAAGGATCCAAAGCTCGTGCCATATCACGTATATCTCTTACAAATCATCATGGAGTTCGAAGAAGTGCACTTCTCCTTCATGAGTAGAGCCAAAAACTCCTACGCTGATGCACTAGCAACCCTTGCCTCCTGGCTCTCAATACCAAAAGAGCACACAGTCGACGTATTAGTCACCCGAGTAGAACAGCCCGTCCATTGCATGAGCATAGAAGAAGCGGACCCATCAGCAGAACTCCCCTAGTATCATGACATCAAGACCTTCTTGGAATCAGGCGATCTCCCAACCGGCACATCACCAGTAGATAAGAAGACCATGGCACGCCTGGTGTCAAGATACGTGTTGGGCGGGGGACATCTATACAGAAGGACATATAACCATATGCTTTTATGGTGTGTCGACAAGTAGGAGGCTGATACCTTGATGCTTCAGATCCACGCCTGGACATGTGGCCCCCACATGAATGGAATACTGTTAGCCAAGAAGATCATACTATAGGGCTACTTTTGGTCAACTATGGAGGCAGATTGCTGTCGCATCGTGCGTAAATGCCACAACTGTCAGATTCATGGGAACTTCATACATGCTCCCCCTTAGCAGCTGCACAGTATGTCTTCGCCATGGCCTTTCTCTACTTGGGGAATAGACGTCATCGGAGCCATCCATCCGGCCTCATCCAATGGCCACAGATATATCCTGGTGGCCATAGATTACTTTACCAAATGGGTAGAAGCGGCCTCCTTCAAAATCGTCACAGTTGTAGCCACAGAAAAGTTCATCAAGAACAATATCATAGCTCGGTACGAGGTACCACACTCCATTATCTCAGACAATGGTAAGAATTTCATAGCTGAGAGATTGGAAGACTATCTGCAGAGCCTCAAGATCAAACATCATAGATCTTCCCCGTACCGCCCACAGATGAACGGTGCCGTGGAGTCAGCAAATAAGAATTTTATCAAAATCCATGAAAAGAGCGCCGAGACACATAAGAATTGACATGAAAAGCTCCCCTATACGTTATGGGCCTACAGAACTTCGGTCTGGACCTTAACAGGAGCGACACCTTACTCATTGGTGTATGGCATGGAGGCGGTCCTACCAGTTGAAGTAGAGATCCCATCACTCAGAATCTTGAGGGAGGCTGAGTTAGAAGAAGCCAAATGGGTCGAGGACAGATACGTCCAGCTGAATCTGATTAACGAGCGTAGACTACAAGCCATGTACAATGCCCGCTGTTACCAAGCAAGAATGGGCAGGTCATATCAGGAAAAAGTCCAACCTAAGAGTTTCGTACCTGGCGATCGAGTTCTGCGGGCCATCGATCTCCCTGATGGTCGAGGCAAATTCTAACCTAATTGGTATGGTCCTTATATCATCAAACAAGTCTATTCGGGAAGCGCAACAATCCTCGAGGATGTGGACAACTTCGAACTACCTGAGCCAGTCAACACAAGTTATCTGAAGAAATACTACCAATAAGCAGAAGGCGTGTATCCTCGCATTGCAAAGTATCCTTTGGCGCATCATGCATCATCCACAATTCCATCATACATGCATATTTCTAAAATAAAGGCAATTCAAGCGCAAAGTATCCTTTGTACTTTACTTTCGTGCGCATCAGTAACTTATGCATCAATGATTGCATGCATCTATGCATAAAAGTATCAGCATCATATCCCGATGACGAAAATTGGAATAGCTAGCCTGCTTGAGAAGGGTTTATACCTCTTCAGTTGATACTACCTAGACATTCTAGCGAGTGAGGGAGCCACCTACCCAACTATGGTTAGGCGAAATGTCCAAACTCCCGTAGGGACTTACACCTCCAAAGGGAGATAAAATGTAAGGAGCAAGCATGAGTGTGAGCCAAAAAAAAAAAAAAAAATATCGACAAGGGCACAAAAGAAATAAGGAGACAGAAGTCAGCCCTAAGAGAGAGAGGCAAGTAGGCCTACTCTACACCTACCACTTACCTTGGGGAGGAGTTAAAGCAAGCATCCCAAAAATCCAAGCGACCAAAGGGAATAGCCACCCCTTGCATATAATTCTAGCAGCACCCTCCATATTCGGATGCCCATTACCCCCAAGCAAGGGTTAGAGTGAGCTTACAAGTCTAAGAGGGAGAAAAGAAACAAGCCAAAAGCCAAAAAAGTAGGTCTAAGTCCCCAAGAGTTTGGCACGGAGCCTAACCTACTGAGTCGTCCATCCCAGAGAGCCACCAACAACCTAGAGGTCTGGGTAGTATCTTGTGAATCGAGGTCTTCTCCTTTTCTCATAGCAGGCATCATTAGCATTCCAAATCCTGAGGGATGATACAACATAATACTATCATTCTTGCATACATTATCACATGTCCACTTTGCAAAGCCTCGCTGGTCCCAAACTAGGGGCATGTCAGTTGCTCCTTGGCCAAAGACCTAGCTGAGGATACCATACACCAGGGGCATGTCAACTGCCTTTGTGGTGATAGCCTTCCCCGTCAACCAAGGGCATGTCAGCTGTCTTGTTGGTTGACCCTTCTTGGGACAGTATCTTCGTCCAAAACATGTGGTCTGCTCCATAGCTCGAGTGTAGAAAGGGGGATAACAACCGCCATAAGCCTCTGAGATCGGAGCAAAGTCAAAATATCAGTATTCTGCTAATCAATAGGCGAGAACACAGCCTATAAGCTAGTGCTGCAGTCAAACTCCCAAGAAGTCAATCAGTGACACCATAGTGAACCTAGGGAAGTGTCAGAAATCATCCACCAAGTCCGCTTTATTCGAGGAAAAACCAATGCCCTCGTGAAGCCCTTATCCAGACGAGCACCACATATCAGTACAAAATAGGAGCAACAGTTTATCCAGATTGACCATTATCGTCCTATAGCATCAATAGCATCAAGCAAGCAAGGCAGTCGTAGTTCAGGGTGCGCCCACAAGCAAGTGTTTCTTAGCAGACCGCCGTTGGTTAAACCAACTATCCAGGCCCCTAGCTTTCTTTTGTTACTTTCTTTTAGCAACATCCTTAGCATTCCGATACCAGGGGATGTCAGCTACCTTTTGGTGTTATCCTCCTGTTACCAAGGGCATGCCAGCTGTCTTTTGGTATTGTCCTTCTGTTACCAGGGGCATGTCAGCTGCCTCTTGGTATTTTTCTCTTGGTATCAGTATCTCGTTAGTTGTCCTCTTCTTAAATTGTCACTGACCGCTTCTTCAGTTGACTAGTTCGCCTATCCTACCTTTCGAACTGTCACCGACTGCTTCTCGGTTGGCTAGTTCGTTTATCATTTCTTGAGACTCCTCTGATCGTAGTGGAGATCCGAGTCGTTGTTTCCTTGTATCCTAGGAACAGCCTTCATCCCTTCCTCGTGACTCCTCTGATCTAGAGGAAATCCGAGTAGTTGGTTCCTAGTATCCTAAGATCAACCATTATCCTTTCCTTGCGACTCCTCTGATCTGGAGGAGATCCGAGTCGTTGGTTCCTTGTATCCTAGGACCAATCCTTTATCCCTTCCTCGTGACTCCTTTGATCCAGAGGAAATCCAAGTCATTGGTTCCTTGTATACTAGGACCAACCTTTATCCTTTCCTCATGACTCCTCTGATTCGGAGGAGATCTGAGTCGTTGGTTCCTTGTATCCTAGGACCAACCCTTTATCCCTTCCTTGTGACTCCTCTGATCCGGAGGAAATCCGAGTCGTTGGTTCCTTGTATCCTAGGACCAACCTCTATCCTTTCCTTGAGACTCCTCTGATCTAGAGGAGATCCGAGTCATTGGTTCCTTGTATCCTAGGACCAACCCTTTATCCTTTCCTTGAGACTCCTCTGATCCCAGTGGAGATCCGAGTCGCTGTTTCCTTGTATCCTAGGAACAACCTTTATCCCTTCCTCGTGACTCCTCTGATCCGGAGGAAATCTGAGTCGTTGGTTCCTTGTATCCTAGGACCAACCTTTATCCTTTCCTCACGAGTCCTTTGATTTGAAGGAGATCCGAGTCGTTGGTTTCTTGTATCCTAGGACCAACCCTTTATCCTTTCCTTGAGACTCCTCTGATCCTAGTGGAGATCCGAGTCGCTGTTTCCTTGTATCCTAGGAACAACCTTTATCCCTTCCTCGTGACTCCTCTGATCCGATGGAAATCCGAGTCGTTGGTTCCTTGTATCCTAGGACCAACCTTTATCCTTTTCCTCGAGACTCCTTTGATCCCAATGGAGATCCGAGTCGCTATTTCCTTGTATCCTAGGAACAACCTTTATCCCTTCCTCGTGACTCCTTTAATCCGGAGGAAATCCGAGTCGTTGGTTTCTTGTATCCTAGGACCAACCTTTATCCTTTTCCTCGAGACTCCTCTGATCCCAATGGAGATCCGAGTCGCTGTTTCCTTGTATCCTAGGAATAGCCTTTATTCCTTTCCTCGTGACTCCTCTTATCCTAGTGGAGATCCTAGTCGCTGGCTCCTTATATCCTAGGATCAGCATTTATCCTTTTCTCGAGACTCCTCTAAGTCAGAAGGAGACTCGAGTTGTTGGCTCCTTGTATCCTAGGACCAGCATATATCCTTTTCTCGAGACTCCTCTAAGTCCGGAGGAGATCTGAGTCGCTGGCTCCTTGTATCCTACGACCAACATCTATCCTTTTCTTGAGACTCCTCTATGTCCAAAGGAGATCCGAGTCGCTGGCTCCTTATACCCTAAGACCAGCATCTATCCTTTTCTCAAGACTCCTCTAAGTCCAGAGGAGATCCGAGTCGCTGGCTCCTTGTATCCTAGGACCAACATTTATCCTTTCCTCGGCACTCCTCTAAGTTCAAAGGAGATCCGAGTCGCTGGCTCCTTGTATCCTAGGAACAACATTCATCCTTTCCTTAATTCCTCTATGTCCAAAGGAGGTTCGAGTTGTTGGTTTCTTATATCCAAGGACCGACTCTTTTCCCTTGGGCTGATAACCCTAACTATCCGACGATGAGTCCGTCAACTCATCACAGGGTTGATAACCTTAACTATCCAGCGACGAGTCTGTCAACTCGTCACCAGGCAGGTAACCTTGTGCGCTCGGGCAGTGAGCATGTTAGCTGTTGTAGACACCCTAATTTTGTAGTTACTTGGCAGCAAGCTCCTCTGGAAGATGCTTTGGTTGCAACCACCACCCTTAAATCCTAACTCCATCAGAACCCAAGACCCATACAAGCCCACACAAGCCTACACTAACTTAATCCAAGCAAAAATCACTAATTAAAACCAAAATTAAACAAAACCCACTTAAATCAACCTAAAAACATTTGAAACCCTAATTAATTAAGTAAAACCCTAATTAAAATCAAAATCAAGCAAAATCCACTTAAAAACATTTAAAATCCAAATTAATCAAGTGAAAGCCCTAATTAAAATCAAAATCAAGAAAAATCCACTTAAAAACATTTAAAATCCAAATTAATCAAGTGAAAACCCTAATTAAAGTCAAAACCAAATAAAATCCATTTTTAAACAACTTTAATCCATTTAATTTC
>JAMKQA010009004.1:0-11941 GCA_024699735.1 Posidonia australis | reverse complement strand
GAGATCGGGATCTGGAATACTGAGTATAAATCAGGAAAGATACCTACGTACAATGCTGAAAAGGTTTGGAATGGAAAATTACTCCTCAGCCCCTACACCATATGTTTTTGGGAAAAGATTAAGTAAGGACCAATGTCCTGGAAAGGGGAAAGAACCTTTAAGAGCACCTTATGCCCAAGTGGTTGGAAGTTTGATATACGCTATGTTGTGTACACAACCAGATTTGGCATATGCTGTAAATGTTGTCAGCAGGTATCAAAGTAATCCCGGAACAAAACATTATGAAGCTGTTAAAAGAGTAATGAAGTATGTGAAAGGAACTCTGCATCATAAGTTGACTTATCAAGCAGATGAGCTTGAATTGCTTGGTTATACAGATGCTGATCTGGGTGGCGACAAAGATGATGGAAAGTCCACTTCGGGACATGTATTCATCTTTGGAGGTGCAGTTGTGTCTTGGGGAAGTAAAAAGCAATGATGTGTAGCAAAATACACATGGGAAGCTGAATATGTTGCCTGTAGTGCAGCTGCATCATATGCTGTTTGGATCAGGAAATTTATAAATGACTTAAATCTCAACTTGATAAATGGTCCAATAGAAATGTATTGTGATAACTAAGCAGCAATAAATCTTGTACATAGTAGTGCAAATACAATAAGAGGACAACACATTAATATACATTATCACTATATTCGTGATATTGTGAAAAGTGGAGAAATAAAACTGAGTGACATACTCACATCAGATGTGATTGCTGATCCTATGACAAAAGGTATTACAGCAGAAAACTTCATTAAGTTTGTGAACTTAATGGGATTAAGGAACATTTCCATAGATAGTGGAAATGAAGAACCTTCTCATGAATAGTGGGAGTGAAAAATTGAAATTATACACTTCATGAATAGTGAAAGTGGAAATAAAAGACATTCTCATGAATAGTGGGAGTGGAAATTGAAGTTAAACACTTCACAAATAGTAGAAGTGGAAGATTAACATCTCCTTGCATGGAACTTGTGTGTGGTCTTCATCACCAAGTGGGAGATGTTGACTGGTGGTCATGAAGATCACTGTTACAGTGAGTATGGTCAAAGGAGAAAACGGACGACCGTTTCCTCCTTGGTTTAATGGCATTGATTCATCGGAGTTAATGGCCGGCGTTAATGAGGAGGAGTCGTTACTAGGGGCGGAGGGGTGGTGGAGGTGTTGTAGCTCTACTATAAATAGACAGGAAAACAAAGGGAAAAGATCATCGAAAAACATACCTTGTTTTCTAGAATTCTCCACCTCGCCGGAGCACCCATCTGACGACCTTCAACTTCAACCTCCATGGTTGAACCTGTTTCTGAACCAAGCAATGAAATCCCAAAGCTCTTCAATTTCAACCTCTATAGTTGAACATAATCTGGACTGAGTGGTGGCTCTCAATTGAGCCAACTGTGGGGAGCATGCCCAATAATTGGTACTCCAACTATACACCTGACAAGTGGCTTCCAATTGAGCCGATCGAGCAAGTAGTTCACTTTGGCCCTCCTTTGATGACAACTTAGTCCCTTGAATATGTCTGGAGTATAGGCTAAAGGTAATCCATTACTTGGAGTGCTACCTCAATGACACCAAAGAAAAGCTTTTCGGAGACCTCCAAGCTTCCCTTTAGTAGGGGTTGTTATTGATATCAAGAAATTTCAAGTTCAATACAGGTCCATGAAGAATTGAAGTCCATTAAAATTGAATTAAGTATGCATGACACCCCCACAAAAAGAGGCTAACTTACTATAATGAATTCCACTGTATGCATTGAAAGTGGAATTATTTCAAAAGGCAAAAAAATATTGTTGAGAGATATTGCATCGACCCACCAAACTATAAATAAGATAGTAAGCACATCTCAATAAATTCCACTACATGCATTCAAAGTAAAATTATTTTGAAAGACAGAAAATGTTACCAAGATATTCTACTCTTAAATACTTTGAATTTAAAATTCAAAATATATTTACATTTAAATTCAAGACAAGTGACCTCCCTGTAAATGAAGACCCCTCTCCTTCATTGAGGAAGATCTGTGATGTAGAGATCTGCAATACACACACACACACACCCCAATGATCTACATCTACACCCATTCACAAATGATTTGCAACCTAGAGAGATCAACATCCCATACATACATTCTTAGATCAATATGAGATAAAGATTGATAAAGATACAAAGGTTGTGATAGAGACTTTGACACCAACGATTGAGACAAAGACTTTGGGACATTGCTCGTCCTTGTACTTGCATCCACCTACATTCAAGAAAAAGGTAACGAGGAGAACACTTATCAATATTATAAGGTTTCCTTTAATCCCTTTCAAAAGTGCTACATTATAGAACAATACATGCTCCCAAGCTGCAAGTATATGACAAATTAACATTAACGCGATGTTGAAACCACATATATTTCTTATTGCCACTATATGTAATATCACATCATGTATTATTTGACAATATATTCAATAATAGAAACACATATGTACAACACATGATTCACGTAATTTATATTACCACTATAAGTAACATCGTACAATGCATTCTTTGCTCGACTTTCAAGTTGATTGAACAGATCAAGTTCTAGTACTTTATTCTTTTGACATATAATAAGAGATAGAATAAGATATCATAAACTAAATTGATATTGACATTATATTCGATTTATTTTGGCATTAATCTAATTAAATCATATTTAATTTCATAACTAGATCAACTAAGCATGTGTTTTACTGACATTATATTCGATAATATGTATTTAATTTGATATCTCAAACATTATGTATGTAAACCACATATTAATTTTGACACTATATTAAAATATACATAAAAAATCAGATGTATTCTCAACCTCAAATTAGACCAATCGACTTATCTATATCTATAATATATACTAATTGTGAGTTTTGCTGTGTAGAGACTCATGCCACGTGACATTTGTATTCAATATCAATCAATGCTGTTCAGTTACATATAACAATCAATCAATTAATGAAAATGAAAATATCATGTACAATCACACACACACATATAGACACACACGTATGTATTTATTCTCAATTAATGTTATTCAGTTTCACATAACAAGCAATCAATTATTGAAAATATCCTATGAATCACATAACAATCACATACACCACTAATCATTTCTTTAATCACATATATCAATCAATCATCAATCACCACTAATGTAGTAACATTGCCACGTGACATTTGTATGTACATAACAATCAATCAATTAATGAAAATGAAAATACAATATACAATCATATAAATATACATACCATTTGTATTCACTCTCAAAATCACATATATATACATATCATTTGTATTTACTCTTAATTAATGTTGTTCAGTTACACATACAATCACATATATACATACCATTTGTATTCATTCTCAATGAATGTTATTCAGTTTCACACACTAATCAATCAATTAATGAAAATACTCTATAAATAACATAACAATTACATACAACACTAATCATTTCATTAATTACATACATCAATCAATCATTAATCACCACAAATGCAATTATTGTAATACACTAGCAATCAATGTTGTTCAGTTACATATAAAAATCAACCAATAATGAAAATGAAAATACTATACATAATCACATATAAACATACCATATGTATTCACTCTCAATTAATGTTATTTAGCTTCACATAACAATCAATCAATTAATGAAAATGCTCTATAAATCACATAACAATCACATACACCACTAATCATTTCTTTAATCACATATATCAATCAACCATCAATCACCACAAATGCAATTACTGTAATATAATAACGGCTTCAATACAATCCTACAGTCAATCCTACAAGCAAAGAATATAATCAAGGACCTCAATGGCCCAAAATAACATTTAGGAAAAAGAAAAAATAAACGAGCTCACTGAACCACACAAGTAACATATTTCAATGATTCTTGCAATTTGATGAGTCACTCTGTCTTTGTAACGTAAGCCTAGCAAAAACTCCATAAATGAATAGTGGTAAATCACAGGAAAAATGAATAGGAAAAAATCACATGTTAGTGCATGAAAATATTATTAATTGAATATCTTGTTGATATGAGCAGACCTTAAAATTAAGACAATGAGTAAAGGCTTTGAGCAGGTAAAGAAAAGAACCATAGTTTTCTTTACTAAAGCAATAGCAAGGAAAGAATGTCAAACTTTATAGCGATAAGGAAAAGAGAGAGAGAGAGAGAGAGTTCACCTTATTAAACATGATGAAGAATGCATAATTACAAACTACTCTAAAGTTGAAGAAATTATAGATGAATGTCCTGATATCCCACAATTTGTATTTGAATTTGTGGCATTCAATGATTAGCTCAAGTTAGTTAACAAGAAGTCTTGGCTTATTGGTAAATATTCTTACATATATCAACGATTTTATTTCAGTTTACTCCAATTAAATCACTGGTTGAATTCATTATTGATTCTTTTATTCTATTGATTCTCTTCTTCAAATTGTTTCAGATGTTATTGGATTGGTAACAGAAGTCAATGACCTCAAACAAGTGACAATAGTAGATAACAAAGAGCTAACAATGTGTCAAATCACACTTAAGGATGAAATCTACTTTCTCTACATCGTTGTAGCTACACATTTTGTACCACTTTCCATGAAACAAAAATTGACTAATTAATTACTTCTTCTTTATAAGGGAAACAACTTGAAGATTGCATTATGTGACAACATTAGAAAGAAATATGCACTTATCTTGAAAGACACACAAAATAAGACTATCATTGTAGCCACTACCCTCCTTGTCAAAATGTTTAATGGTATAACTTTACTCTATTATAATATATACTTAACCACCTTTTACTTCTCAATCAACCTATAATATGTTACTAATTTCATAATCAGGTATCTATGTCTCAACTACATTCACTTCAAGATTATTTATTAACCCCATGATTGAAAGGGCACAACAAATCAGATCAAGGTAAGACAAGAGTTTCACTGACTTAATTAACAATTAAAATCTAATACTGGTGTAGACACTCCATTTTGGCAGCCATTCGCAGCGGATTTCTCTTGAAGAGTGTGCTCCAGCGGCAATGAGGCACTCCACCCCTATTATTCCCTAAAAGCAACCTTAACACTTAAACCAACCCAAAACACCAAGCCCAACACCAAAATCCAACCTATGTACCCTATGCCAGTGGGATGCGTGGCCTGATTGAGCGGTCCAATCGCGCGTCGTGGATGCGCGGCAGGACCAGGGTTGTCCTACGCGAGTCACTCGACAAATCGCTGTCATCGTACCTGGTACGACCTACGACGCCACGTCACTCCATTGCCGCCTCGAGTGCCTGACGCCTCTGCCACCACCACGCCGCCTACACGCAACCGCCTTGCCACTCCCTGGCCATGCCCTACCCTGTCGCTTGAGCACGCCGACGACCCATGCCCTACCACCTCGCCTGCAGCACGCCTCCTCTGTTTTCCAGCAGCAGTGGCCTCCTCAAAGGTGACCTCCCCTCAGCCATGAGCCCTCTTTCTTGGTTCTCTCTTAGCACCCTTGCCTCCCACACATTCCCTAGGCTGTCCATCAACATCCCCAAGCTGTCCATCACTAACCTCGAGCAGCTGACATTGCTGGAACACCCATTTCCGTCCACCACCACCAACATCACACCAGCCCCTGCATTCTAACACCAAACCTTCCACTAACACCTCCTCAACCGTCCGGACCCGCCTTCGCAGTCGTCGCGTGCCAGTCGTCGGAGAAACGCTGCCGCGAGCCGTCGCCAGAGAAAACCCACAACATACAGGTAACCACCTACCCTGCTCTAAAAGCTTGTTTCCTTCCTTGTTTTTCATCCAACATCTCCGTCATGTCATCCCTTGCATGATTGCATTACATCTCACCATGCATACAAGCCATACACGTCGTCTTCCCCGCCTTCGGCAATGCTAGAACCCAACTCCGTTGACGTAGGTGGGGGAAAATATCTGCTAGGTCACTCTTGCATCCAGGCATGTAGGAATATTCCCTAGCTCCCCCCTCTAACTTCTCATGCATCGTATAACGTTTTTACATCATCGCATGTGGGTCTACCAATCAGCAAAGCTCACAGCTCTGTTTAGTCTCCGACGGGTGCTTCGTGGTTGCACGTGCAACATGCGCGGTTTCGCCAGAGACAGAACGAAGTTGTCGGGCTGAGCTATGTCACCACCCACCTCATTCATTCTACCATCACATATCCACACATCTTAGGACCTAATCCAAAACATGCATCTATCCATGGTAGTATACTCTAGGTCCCCATGCATCCATTTAGTAGTTTGCATTGCCACATTTCCCCTAGAGCAAGGGTAAAACTCACTAGTTCGCTGCCTTATTCTGTGACTGGCATGTGCATCCCAGTTGCACGACAGACTTGCGCGGTCGACATGCGTGGGTCTGCCAGGGACAAACAGGCAGCTGACATAAGCCCTTTCCGACTTGTCCCATCCATTTCCACATCACATATCCATGCATCCAAGCATAAACCCTAGCATACCTACTTACATCTCATGCATTTCAAATCTACATTCGTCATGTTTATGACTTATGCCATCATGCATGATGCACCACATTGCTCTCTCTCTAGCATTTTATACCTCATGCATCATGAAATTCACATCATGCATCATGACACATTTGCATTTAGGGTGATGACGATTACTATGTCGAATCCTTTTGACCGATGATCCAAGATTCACATAGCGTTTCTGAGCACACTTAGATCATATCATTCTGGTCCCTTGCACTTCATCCACATCAACATAGCATATGACATACATTCATCTTAGTCCTAGCAAGCATACAGGATCATTTGCATCTGATGACACACAAGTGAGCGAAAGCCTAGAAAGACCGATTTCTCGGGCGTATGGGGGTGCCTAACACCTTCCCCATGCATAACAGGAGTCTTTACCTTTTCTTTGGCCTGTAATGACCAATGGGTTGCATCCATTAGGCACGGAGTATGCACACACATTCATGTATACATTTGCATTCTTTTTGTATCGTTTTTCTTGCATTTTATCGCATTCAGTTTTCCTTGTCTTTCCGATTTTTAAAAGATTAGGTGGTGACTTCGTTTTGTCCTTATCGTTTTCTTTTTTTTGTGTTTTCTTCAGCGTCTTCGAGTCAAGTGTCCTTCCTCGGTTTCACCATCTTCGCCGTGACCTTTTCAGTCCTTCGTGCGCTCCCTCACCGCGAAAGGTCGTCTGTTCCGGTATGGTCACAGGAACTGGCGACTCTGTTGGGGATGTAAGACTCCAACTTTCGTTTTTTCTGATTTTTTGCTTGTTTGTTGTCTTGTCGCCTTTTGCTTGTTAAGTGTTTTTCCTTTATACACTTGCTATGCTACAACACACGCACATGCCATGTTACCTGTCTTTTGATGTGATGGATTTTCTCCTTTCACCATTATGTTTACACGACACGCGCACATGCCATGATCATGCCTTTTGCCTGATGTATGTTTGTTTGCTGGCTATGCTTCAGTATTTTCTTCCCCTTATACACTTGCCATCTTAGGGAAAGTAGAGACATGTTTGCTTCTCCCTAACTAGTTTAACATAAAATCCACAACAATAAAAACGGAATTTAGGCGGAACTAGAGACATCCATGCACTCTCTCCCCTATTCGGCTTAATAAAACTCGCAAATAAAAGACAATAAAGCATATCACATGTATGATCATTTTAGAAAGCATGCATCTTCTCCTTCTTTGGGTCCACTTACAGTCTGTGATGGTCAGTTCCAGTTCTCTTGTCCTATTGCTTTGGCATTGGATTTGATGCTGGGTTGTCCCTTAAGACTCCAACTTTCGTTTTTTCTGATTTTTTGCTTGTTTGTTGTCTTGTCGCCTTTTGCTTGCTGAGTGTTTTTCCTTTATACACTTGCTATGCTACAACACACGCACATGCCATGTTACCTGTCTTTTGATGTGATGGATTTTCTCCTTTCACCATTATGTTTACACGACACGCGCACATGCCATGATCATGCCTTTTGCCTGATGTATGTTTGTTTGCTGGCTATGCTTCAGTATTTTCTTCCCCTTATACACTTGCCATCTTAGGGAAAGTAGAGACATGTTTGCTTCTCCCTAACTAGTTTAACATAAAATCCACAACAATAAAAACGGAATTTAGGCGGAACAAGAGACTTCCATGCACTCTCTCCCCTATTCGGCTTAATAAAACTCGCAAATAAAAGACAATAAAGCATATCGCATGTACGATCATTTTAGAAAGCATGCATCTTCTCCTTCTTTGGGTCCATTTACAGTCTACGATGGTCAGTTCCAGTTCTCTTGTTCTATTGCTTTGGCGTTGGATTTGATGCTGGGTTGTCCCTCTTGTCCGGAGTCGTGTCGGTGTTAGTAAAGGATAGAATCCGTGCTTTGGCAGGGTCGAGGCTCCCAACGCACCACAGTTCCATAGCTTTGGCATAGGACGGGACCTTACTTTCTAGCCTGTGTCTAAACCCAAACCCATGAGTGAGTCTCGTTTGATTGGCCCCACTTAGGACATGCATTGTGAGAGAGTGCATTCTAGGACATTTATCTACATTGTATGTCATTGCATGCCACCCTAATAACTTGCATTCTGTCCTTCTGCAGGTTCTGACGCCTCTTGTTTCTGCCTATCACTACAGGTGGCTTGTGTGAGGTCCTTGAACAAGAGCTCGAGCGTCTTTTTGCGGGTTGCCTCCCATGGACTTTTCTCTTTCCCCAAGCTTCATTAAAATAACCCTGAGTGCATGTTTCTCTATCTAAATTGCAAATTAAACCTTGAGAATTTAAATATTTGCTCAAATGTGACTTAAATTGCATTTTAGCCCCTGAATTTTACAGATTTCTCACTGAATGCATGGTTTCTAGGGTAAATTTACATGTCTGCCCCTGAAACTTTCTATTTTCAAACATGGATTCTTTTTCTTGCATATTTTACCCTGAATTTCCACAGAATTGCATTAAATGCATGTTTTAATGGTAAAATTGCATTTTGATTTCTAGGAATCTTTAATTTGACCAAAAATACACAGTTTTGAACATTTGACCCAAGATTTCTTCAAATTACATGAAATGTGTTTTTTATGTATTTTTGATGATTTAGCTTCTGAATTTTGGTTTCCATTCAGAATTTGGGATTTTTGCACAAAAGTCCCTGGAATCCACATTTTTACACTTTCACATGCATTTTGCACATTTTGTCATACTTTTTCATGCATATTTTCTTGTGCCTTCTTCCTTTCATCGTGCACTCATTTCTAACTCATTTCAACCTTGGTTTTCTCATCATTTCTTGAATTTCTTCCGACTTTCGCAATCTTTGACTTGATTTGGTTTTCCATCGCCCGAGGGCATACATTAACAGGCTTAACAATGCCAATATTGTCCCGAATGAGGATTATTTTCTCCAATTTGATTTTGTCGGATTTCTTCGAGTTTCCACTGATGTGCGTGACGCTTTCCAAGAGTTTTCTCGATTTTCACAATTTTCCTCATCGCCCATGGGCGTACAGTAAAGCGGCATTCTCGATGCCTACATTTGTCCCTCGGATTATCTTTTTTCCTTTTATTCTTTTCTTCTCTTTGATTTGGCATGTTTTCCAGTCATCTTTAGCATACGCATTCAGAATAGGCAAGCACACACAATAGACCATTTAGTAAGTAGGAAACCTAGAAAGACCGAGTTCCTCAGAAACATGGGGGTGCCTAACCCCCTCCCCATGCGTAACAAGAATCCTTATCCTTTCTCTGATCCGCATTGATTTGTGCATCACATCCATTAGGCACGAAGCATACATGTTTTCTTCATCTTATTTTCTTCTTGGTTTTCTTTCGTATTTGGTTTTCCTCGTCTTTCCATTAAAAGACTAGGTGACGACTCCTTTCCTTATCCTTACTTATCTTTCCTTGGTGTTTCCGAGTCTAGTCTTCTTTTCCGGATTCACTATCTTCACAGTGACCGTATCGGGACTCCTCGTGTGCTTCCACGCACCGGTAAGGAGAGTCGTGCAGGGTTCTATCGGCATGGTCATAAGAACTGGTGACTCCGCTGGGGATAACCAGATTCTGGCTTTCATTTTTTGGTTTTCTTACTTGTCTTTGGTCTATATACCTTATGTTTGCTTGTTTGTTCTATTAGCTTGTACATATTTAACTGCACATGCCTTTTTTTGTCTTTTTACACTATTGCTATGCCACTGCACATGCACATAACCTAATTCATGCTTTTTTTGTCGATACTTGCTTTTATTCACCTACTTGTGAGCACTACACCAGCTCATGCCATATTCATGCCTTTTGCTTATTGATTGACTTTTTAGATGCCATGATTGTGTGTTTTCTTCCCTTTATTTGTATTTGCCATGATTAGGAGAGTAGAGACATGTTTGCCTCCCTATCTGGTTAAAATAAAACACACAAACTCAGATAAACAAGTAATAAGGCATAACTAGAGACAAATGCTCACAATCCCTATGGTTTAATAAAACGCAAGTAAAAGACACAAAAGCATATTGCATGAATATCATTTTAGAAAGCACGCATCTTCTCCTCTGAGTCCACCTATAGTTCGTGAAGGACAATTCTAGTAGCCCGTTCTATAGCTTTGGCGTAAGGCGTGTTGCTAGTTTGTCCCTCCTTGTTTGGGGTCATGTCGGTGCTAGTAGAGGGTACAAGTCCATGTTACTATAGGAGACGAGGCCACCAACGCACCACCCATTCACTACCTGCGCTTTGGCCAGGATTTAGAACAGGAACCTACTTTTCTGACCCGAGTCAAAACCTAAAACCCATGAGTGCGTCCCGTGTGGTCAACCCCATATGGGACATGCATGGTGAGAGAGTGTACTTTAGGACATTCATCTGCTTTGTGTGTCATTACATGCCACTTTAATAACTCGCATTTGTCTCTGCATCGTTGTCTAGGTTCTGATACCTGTTTCTCTTGCCTGTTTTCTCAGGTAGCTTGTTGCGAGGTCCTTAGCTAGGAGCTCAGGTGTCTCCGTCGCTGGCGGCCTCCCGTGGTTTGTTTCTCTTGTTTTTCTGAGCTACGAGTCACTTTTTGATAGTAGTTCGTCTTAGAGATCGTGTGTTTGTCTTTTTCCGTAGCTTCTTTTATTTCGCTTGTGGTTAGCCATGGCCCTGCAGACCCGCAAGTCTCTAGTTATTGTTTTGAAGGGGGACCCACACTCAGATCCTCCTTCTCTCACTTTGACTGCTTCTTCTTCCCCCTGAGCGTCCCGATTTGGGAATCATAGTGGATCCTTATCCCCTTTTCCGGGACAGTGGCAAACATAAGCCGGTCTAGGGCCCGTTACTAATTCGACTGCGGTGACTACCACGTGGGTCCCAGAAGTTCTGCCAGCTGCACCCTATCTCTCGAGCCCTCCTGTTTCAGGAGTTGAACTAGCTGCGGTTTCATCTGTTTTAGGGGCCATTTTTGTTCCGCTTGTGCCTTCTGACCTATCTTTTGATGGGTCTTCGGCCACACAGGCTCAGTACTTGAGAGCTTTGGCTTGAGGGTTCGAGCGCATGGCTCTTTCTCCTGATCATGTTGAGAGTCCTCCTCTTTCGACCTCTGAAGTTCCAATGCAGACCACTATAGCATTGCAGGCTCACCCCACTTCATTATCGCCCATACCATCGCCTCAGCATCACACCGCTCCGACGATGGAGGCGTTATCTCTGCCTCTTGCACCACAATTGCATTGGTCACAGCATGTATCACATGTTGGCTTTATTAGCCTTATCTTGATTTTGATGATAACAAAAGACTAATGTGCTTTATGAGAATATTTCATAGTTCATATTTGCAAGGAAGATCATTGAAAGACTCAGAAGATTCAAGCATAAAAGGGACGATATT
>JAMKQA010009003.1:0-18137 GCA_024699735.1 Posidonia australis | reverse complement strand
ATCAAGCCTTGTGAGAAAAGATCTCTATTGTAAAGCATCAAAGAAAGGGCTCTAGCTTCTCGGGGTGTAGAGAAGTGGAAAGGGCAAGAGAAGAGTTGGTGGAACTACCAACAAGTAAGTTTTCTCTCATTTAAGAATAAGGGAAAAATCTCAAGAGGGTCTTGAGGAGTGGACTAGGCGGGGTTGCCGAACCACTATAAATCAATTGTGTTTATCAATTACTTTCATCCTCTTCTTATGCTTTAAATTCTGTTGTGCATGATAAGTAGAATTTTGTAAATCAAAATACTTATCATTTCTGATTATTGTTAAAATTGGCTATAAAGATATTAAAAAGTAAAATTCTCAATTCATCCCCCTCTAGAGAAGCCTTTCGATCCTACAACCTGATGCGTCGTTTTGCCGAGGTTTTGGATGAATTTTCAAAAGATATGAAAATGGTTTGGAAATGGATTTCAAGGAATAGTTGGCCTGTTTTTTTCCCTGGTTTTCTGTGTGCGGGTCGAGACTGTGTGGGACCATGTCGTCAGGACCAGGGAATGTGACGGCATTCTCAGGTGGTCGGGCACGACTCCCTGGTTGAGGTCGGAGGCTGAGATACCTGAGGCTGAGGGGCGTCAGGTCCTGGAAGTATGAGACTCCTTGACTGTCGTCTCAAGGCTAGGGTTGTGGTCCGTGGGTTGAGGTGTTTTGTGGCATGACAAGGAGGTATGATACTCCTACTGTCGCTGTGAGCACTGAAGCTCGAGTGTGGAGGTTTGATACTCCCTCCTGAGCACCGTGTGTGGAGGACGCCGTGAGGTGTACCCTGTGGTGGCTAGTGCTGGTGGAACACATGCCCCGTTGCTGGTAGCGTCCTGAGAGACAGGACAGCCTTCCTAAGGAGGGGTTGGCTTCTGAGGGTTCTCCTGAGAGAGGGGAATCGCGGGATGGTGAACGCTCCTGCACAGGGTGGTCGTCACAGTGGCAGTGCTGAACGCTGGGGTCGCTCCTCAGTGGAGTGCGTGTGGCTAGAGTTAGGTTGCCTGGCGCCAGGCTTCTCGACTCACTATGTGTTGTTTTGGCCATTGAGAGCCTTTGCTTGTGATTTTAGGCTAGTAGAGCTTTGGTTTATGGTTTTGGCCAGTGTGGGCCTGATTTCTGAGGTTTTGTGAAAATGGTTTGCGAAATGAATTTAAAAAGGGAAAATGATTATAGTTTTATTTTCCACGTTTTCATGGGTGCGTATTGGGTGACTTTGGTCACTCATGCATTTTCCTTATGGTTTTGGTTTGCAGGTACAGACATGCGACTTGTTTAGTGTAGTGCATATAGATCGGAGTCCCCTAACCGCACACACAAGTTCTTGGTAGTTTGATATTTACTATTTAGCTTTAATTTGTTTAAATTATTGTAAAAATTTTGGGGCATGACACATATGACCGTAGAACTTGATCTATTATGCTCCTATACCGCCAAGGAAGATGGATCGGTAACATTTGGGAACAATGCAAAGAGAAAATTGTTGGAATCGGCCATGTCTATTGAAAATGTCTTGCTAATAGATGGATTAAAACACAATCTCCTACGTATTAGCCAATTATGTGATAACGGATATAAGGTTTTCTTTGACAAAAAAGAATGTCTCATAATTGATTCTACCACTAGTAAAGTATTATTTATCGGAGTTAGGAAAAATAATGTATATAAATTAAATGTATCTTATGAATCTAGGTTATGCCTTGCATCTACAGATGATGATGATAAATGGCTTTGGCATAGACGACTTGGTTACGCTAGCATGAGTCAATTATCCAAAATTTCTAAAAATGAAAGTGTTATCGGTCTACCAAAACTAGATTTTCAAAAAGACAAACTATATGATGCTTGTCAATTTGGAAAACAATCTAAAACCTCATTCAAGGCAAAAGATTGTATTTTCACTACTAAACCACTTGAACTCATTCACATGGATTTATTCGACCCTAGTAGGACATTAAGTTTTGGTAGAAAAAGATATGATTTTGTATTAGTAGATGATTTTTCGAGATTCACTTGGGTTTTATTTTTGGCAAATAAAAATGATGCATTTTCTGAATTTCGAAAATTTTGCAAGAAAATACAAAATGAAAAAGGGTTGAAAATAATTAGAATAAGAAGTGATCATGGTGGGGAATTTGAAAATGAAAATTTTGAAATATTTTATGAAGAAAATGGTTTTATACAAGATTTTTCGTTTCCTAGAACTCCTTCACAAAATGAAGTAGTTGAAAGGAAAAATAGAACTTTACAAGAAATGGCAAGGACCATGCTTTGTGAAAATAATTTACTAAAGTATTTTTGGGTCGAAGCTGTAAACACCGCTTGTT
Source organism: Posidonia australis (assembly GCA_024699735.1). NCBI lineage: Eukaryota > Viridiplantae > Streptophyta > Magnoliopsida > Alismatales > Posidoniaceae > Posidonia > Posidonia australis. Next base: position 15,789 of record JAMKQA010009003.1, on the reverse strand, counting down.
ACATTTTAAATCACATTTCTCTAAAATCTATTTTAAACAAAAATCCCTTTGAATTGTGGTTTGAAAAAGTTTCAAGAATTTCTTATTTTAAGGTTTTTGGTTGCAAATGTTTCATTCTTAATACTAAAGATAATTTGGATAAATTTGACTCTAAATCTGATGAAGGTATTCTTGTAGGATATTCTACAAGAAGCAAGGAATATAAAATTTGTAATAAAAGAACATTAACTATAGAAAAATCTATGCATGTAGATTTTGATGAAAATCCAACTAAAATAATCAATGAAGAAGAAGAACCCGAATTCTATGATAATAATGTAAATAATGATCAAACAAATCAAAATATAGAAGAATCTAAAGATAATCCTAAATCATGGCAATATATGTCTAATCACCCCAAAGAACTCATCATTAGTGAAGTCTCCAAGGGAATCATAACTAGATCTAAACAAGAAAATGAATGTGACACATATGCTTTTGTTTCGTCAATAGAGCTCAAAAATGTAAATGAGGCTTGTGTTGATGAGTATTAGGTAAATGCATTGCATGAAGAGTTAAATCAGTTTGAAAGAAACAATGAATGGATGTTGGTTCCAAAACCCAAAAATCAACAAGTAATTGGAACTAAATGGATATTTAGAAACAAATTAGATGAATCTGGAAATGTAATTAGAAATAAGGCTAGACTTGTAGCTCAAGGTTATAATCAGGAGGAAGGCATCGATTTTGATGAAACCTATGCTCCTATAGCAAGATTAGAGTCCATTAGGACGCTATTAGCATATGCTAGTCACCTAGGATTTAAACTTTTTCAAATGGACGTAAAAAGTACATTTTTGAATGGAGTTATTGAAGAAGAAGTTTATGTTAAACAACCCTCGGGTTTTGAAGATGAATCCTATCCAGATCATGTCTATAAATTGAACAAAGTATTGTATGGACTAAAGCAAGCATTTAGGGCTTGATATGAAAGATTGAAAAATTTCTTAATTGATCAAAAATTTACTATTGGTGCTATTGACTCTACTTTGTTCATAAAGAACTTAGATAATGATATTTTAATTATCCAAGTATATGTTGATGATATCATTTTTGGATCAACTAATGAAGATTTATGCAAAGAATTCTCATTAGTTATGCAAAAAGAATTTGAAATAAGTATGATAAGTGAATTAACTTTCTTTCTAGGATTACAAATAAACAAAACAAAAATAGAATATTTATCAATCAAGAAAAATACACTAGGGAATTATTGAAGAAATTTGGTATGGAACATAGCAAAATAGCTAGGACACCTATTACCACCTCCACTAAGTTAAAAACGGATGAGAATGGATAAAAGGTAGACAAGAAATTATATAGGAGGATGATTGGATCTCTTTTGTATTTAACAGCTAGTAGACCAGATATAATGTTTAGTGTATGCTTGTGTGCATGATTTCAAGCATCACCTATGAAATCACACTTGAAAGCTGTTAAAAGAATTTTAAGATACCTTCAGGGATCAATTGATTTTGGATTATATTATCCTAGAAACACTTGCTTGGATCTAATAGGGTATAGTGATGCTGATTATGTTGGATGTAGAACTGATAAAAAAGTACTAATGGAACTTGCCAATTTTTAGTACACTTTTTAGTCTCTTGATTCAGTAAGAAGCAAAATAGTGTTGCACTCTCAACAACGAAGACTGAATATATTGCAGCTGGTTGTTGTTGTATCCAAATTTTATGGATGAAACGAACTCTAAAAGACTTTAATATAACATTGTCAATAACTCCAATTTTTTGTGACAATACAAGTGTAATTAATTTATCCAAAAATCCAGTACATCACTCTAGAACAAAACACATTGAAGTAAGACATCATTTCTTAAGAGATAATGTTCTTAAAAATAATATAAAATTAAAATTTATTCCAACTAAAGAACAAGTTGCTGATATATTTACAAAACCACTAGAAGAACAACAATTCACTAAAATAAGAAGAGATTTAGGTATTTGTACACCTTCAGATATAGTGTAAGTAACTGTTAAAAATAATCACTTTGGTACACAGACAATTTTTAGAATACCAAAATTCTCTATATCGGTTTACCGATTTTTATCGGAATACCAAAATTCTTTGTATTAGTTTACTGATTTTTATCGGAATACCAAAATTCTCTGTATCGGTTTACCGATTTTTATCAGAACATCGAATTTCTTTGTGGGATATTTGATGGTCTTCCAATCATGTCACAGACGATCGAAAATTACTATTTCGGTACACCGAAAAATTTTGGTCTACCGATTTTCTGTCAGATTTTTTAGGAACCTGATTTTTTGGTATACCGTTTATCATCGGTCTATCGAATCCCCTATGCCAATTGACTTAAATGTCCAATTTCGGCATATCGATTTTATTTCGATATACCGATTTTCACATATCAAACGTTAAAAACCCTAGTTTCTTTCATTTTTCGATTCACTTCTCACCTTCAACCTCTCCAGCGACTCTCTGAAATCTCACCCATGCCCCTCACATCCGATCAGCCCTCCCTCTCACTTTTTCCACCACCACTCTCCTCTGAATCAAATGCTCGGAGCCATGGACCCCAAGAAGCAACTTGCTAGTCGTCCCAAGTGAAAGCAAGCTGAGCTTCCCGACTCTCCACCACGATCCAGTGAGTACTCCTTCCATTTTACAATTGAAGAGGCTCAACGGGCACATCAAGAAAGGTTTGCAAACAGAGAAGTCTTGACCGAGAGACGGGTAATCTTTCCAGAACTTAGAGCCATTGAAGCCCTCTTTACTTTTCAAATGCTTGTTCGTTTTCTAGGATCCATAGGCGATAGATTCTATTACCCTCATCTCATATCCGAATTTTATGCCAATATGACCATTTTCCATGATCTCATACAATCCTACTTAGTTGGCATAGATATATTATTTGATGATGTCCTCATAGGTCAATTGCTTAAAATTCCTTCGTCTAGGGTAGATATCACTTTATCAATTTATGAACTTAATTGGTCTTATTTGGATATCAACAAGCCATTTCCTAGAACCCTAGGAGCACTTTCAAACCAAACAAAATCAATCAACTAACAAAACAATCTAGAATAATTGCCTACATTATCGTGACAAATATTGTCCAAAAAAAATGTCATTTTGATGAACTCGGTGAACTCACATGTAAAGCCGTCTATGCCATTACTAAGAAAATACAAGTCAATTGAGCTAGAGTCATCGTTCATTGTATGACCCATGTTAAGACTAAGTTATTTTTGGGATCAATTTTTACCTATCTTTTTGAGTATTTTGATGTCCCCTTTGAAAATGAACATAGGATGGTTGTCAAGACTAAACCCTTAGGAATGTCAGCCATAGAAAAATGGAACAAGCAATTGATAGGTCAAGGGTGTCAAAAAGTGTCCATCCCTTCTCTTCTAGTGCTCCTCAAGTTGACAAAGATTCCGAAAGCTCTGGAGAAGACGAAAAAGATTCAATCGCCAAGAAGGTTGACATGCTATAGCAACAGATCAATGAAATAAAAATTCGTCAACAACAACAACATGAGGAAAATCAAGCTAAAATGGATCTCATCCTCTCAAGGCTTGTAGAAACAACAAAAATTACCCACACCAAGTTAGAAGCCTACCAAGAGCAACTTGAAGAGTATCATGCTGATATTCAGGGGTACATTCATAGGGATTCGCTTCTTGAGTCTTGAGTGATTGTGAGAAATTTTTTTGTGATCCTGTGATATGTATCATCCTTGATACATGCTATATGATGGACATTTTCAAAAAGTAACAAAGATGCTTAATTCATCTTATTTAGTGCTTAATTCATCTTATTTCTTAGTTTGGTGCTTAATTCATCTTATTTGGTGCTCGAAGAGTTTCATGTTGAATGTTTGTTCACCTTTGTCAAGGGGAGTTAATGCTTTGTTTCTTTTGATTATGACAAAAAGGGGGAGAAATGATACATAAAAATCCATCATATATGACACATTTTAATCTTATGCTTCGTTTCATATGCATCACTTAAGGAATATCTAGAAATGATATATTAAAAAAAATTCATACTATATGACACATTTTAATTTTAGTCTTGGTTTTATATGCATCATTTAAGAAATATCTAGAAATGAATCTCTTTATACATGCTTATTGATAGGAGGAGTATTCGTTTTGTCATCATCAAAAAGGGGGAGATTGTTGAGAAATTATATTGATTTTGATGATAACAAAAGTAATTCAATATAAACTAACAAAATGGGTTGAGAACTATTGTTGTATTAAAAAGCATAGATGAATTATCACAAAGGCCATATGAAGAAAGAAAAAAGGGGTGTCATGAAATATCTGGTAAAAATATGTATTTGAACTCATTAGATGTAAAAATAGCATACCAAATTATAACGGTATACCGTACGAAAAAGAGGTTGTAAATTCTAAAAATAAAATGTAACATGAAAAATGGCACACTGGAAGATTTCGGCATACCGAATCAAGAGAAATCGAAACATCACACAGTACACTGGATTACAAAAAGCGAAGGATGAAGAAAGCAAAAACGACACACTAGAAGTTTTCGGCATACCGAATTGCTCGACCGTTGTAGATTTCGGTCGACCGATGAATTTCGGCGTACCAAATCTACTATCAGTAGACAAAAGATTTTCTAATCGTTAGACACAATTAGAGTTGAGATCAACACTATAAGTCATGGTCTAATGGCACCTTAGAGGACACAACAAGCATTCACAGCTATCATACTTCTAGTGTTCCAAGTCTTGAGCTAAAATCCTATCCTTTGCATCCTCCCTTGTCAATGTGAGCTTTCGTTCTCATTGCATTAAACTTGGCAAGTGTTGGGAGATCATAAGCGTTTGTAAGAGCTACTGTTGTAATCAAGGTTCATTGAGTTTTTCTTCGAGTAGGAGAAGGAATCGCTGGTTGTGGCACAAGTAAGGTAATTGTTACTTGTAACTTGTTTGATATTAAGTAAAAAGGGAAAATCTCAAGTGGGGAACTTGAGGAGTGGACTAGGCTGAGGTTGGCCGAACTACTATAAATCTCTGAGCACTTGTTTTTTCTTTTATTGTGTGATTGCTTCTTCTTGCTTTTTATCATTGGGGTTGGCTGTCATTGGAATTTTCGAGGAAAACGAACTTCTACTGGTGCCATTTATCATTACAAAGCTAGACTCGTGGCCAAAGATTACCACCAATAGGCTGGTGTCAATCTTGATCAATCCTTCAATCTTGTGGTGAAGCACACTATGATCTGATTGATCCTCTCTCGTGCCATGACTTTAAATTGGCCTTTGGAACAACTTGATGTCCATAATGCCTTTCTTCAAGGTTGCCTTGATAAAGAGGTATTTATGTGACAACCTCTCGGCTTTAGTGACCCCCTTCGGCCAACTCATGTGGCTTAGGCAAGTCCCTCATGCCTAGTTTCATAAGCTTCAGACCTTTCTTCTTTCCTCCGGCTTATGAACTAGACATTCTAACAATTCCTCTTCATCAGTACCTACCGTGGACACACTCTACTAATTCTTGTCTACGTCGATGATCTTGTAGCCATGGGCTTCAACTTAGGTGAAATTGCCACATTTATTGATGCTCGCTGCTCTACATTTGACTATCGACGGCTAGATCCCCTTAGCTTCTTTTTAGGACTTGAAGTTCATACAAAGGATGCTCTATTTCTTTCTCAAGCTCAGTATGTTGTTGATCTCTTGAAGAAGTTTAAGATGGAGCTTTGTGGCCCGAGTCCTACTCCTATACCAACTAGCTCCAACTTACAGAATGATGACTCTCCTCCCTTCGAATCACCTACTATCTTCCATAACATCATAGGTGGGCTTCTCGACCTCACTCTCACACATCTTGACATCACCTTCTCCGTTCATACACTTTCTCAGCATTTACAACATCCTACCACCACTAATCTAAAACCAAGAGAATATTGCGCTATGCCAAAGGGACACTTGAACACAATCTCTACTTTAGCAAACCATCTCCTTGCACTCCTCTTCACTTACAAGCCTTCACTGATGTGGACTGGGCAGGCCATCTAGTTGATCGACGCTCTGTCATAGGTGCTTGCATCTTTCTCAATGGCAATAGTATGTCTTGTTGCAAAGAAACAAAGCACTGTCTCCCAGTCTAGCACTAAATCAGAGTATCAAGCCATTACTCATACAGTTGTTGAGATTCGATGGTTATGTTATCTTCTATGTGAATTATGTCCTCCTCTTCACTCTCCACCAGCCATTTACTGCAACAACCTCTCTGTCATTCAACTAAGCAACCACCAGCCATTGTGTTTTCCTTTTCTTGCGTACTAGATACCCAAACCTTAATCACCTGCAGAGATAGAAGCGAACATTTCTTATTCTTGATACAATTTAGAAAAATAAGGATAAAAAGAACAGTTAAGCCGGGCCCTCATATGCCAACGTTCTCTCTCTCTCTCTCTCTCTCTCTCTCTCTCTCTGCAATTACACCACTCAATAAATGACAATAAATGCCATTGCACCCTCTCAACAGGCTGTTTCATTACTCCTCCCTACTGCCACATAATCACCACCTCTTAGCCTTCTCCATGCTGTTCGTCCTTTAGACTCATCAGTATCAGTTGTTCTCCACCTTGCTTTCCTCCAATGGCGTCTCCCAAGTTCTTTCCTCTTCTTCCTTGAAAACCTTACAAAAGGACTTACCACAGATGGCAGCCAGCTCGAAGTTTGCTTTTCGTATGATAATGCCAGCTGAGATGTATATAGATCTGTAGAATCTGACAGGGGTTTAGTCCTGTTTAAAAGCAGCTTCTTCTTCATCTTCCTCTTCTTCTTCTTACCACAGAGGGCAGCCAGCTCGAAGTTTGTTTTTCGTATAATGATGGCATCCGGGATTTCTCTTTTTTGCATGCTAGGAGCACTGTGGCATATTCTGGAAGAGAGTTAGAGTGGACTTGCTAGTACTTTTCGACCCTACCAAAATCTAGTGATATCATTTCCTTTTTCTATCAGTCAAGTTTAGGCTTCAAAAACAAAGTGAGGCTTCCTATAGTACTTTTTCAGGAGACGTTAGCAGAAGATCTAACACATGCACAATTTATGCTTTGAAGAGAAAAGGAATAGGATACAATTCGGAAGTCCAATCAGGGTGCTGTGCTACCTCGAAGAATGGAGAAAGATCTCTAAATAAAATGGACATGTATTCAGTAGTAAAAGTTGGGACATGATGAAGGGGATATGCTGGCTTGAATCATGATGCCTGTAAGTCATGTATCTTCGGTGATAGGTAGACGAACATCCGACATTGGATTCGGTGCGACATCGTCGGGACTCAATCTTGGTCAGGTTAGCACATTTAGAAGAAAATTCGCTCTTGCATTTCCTCATAAATAACTTTACAATTCATCTGAACACACACAGAGAAACACCAGTCGCTGTATGCATGCATTTTTATGAATAGTCTAATTCCTTCTTTATTTAGATGGGGAGAGGGTTGTAACGCTTGATTGGTCGTAATTAATTTATATAAAGGTTCAGTGGTTGGAGCAAGGATTATATCATTGCGAGAAGAAATGATGAAGTTCATATTTTAGCCCTGCGCATTCCCAGTTGTTCTTTTCCTAAATTGCACCTTTTCCCAGCTGTTAATGTCTTTTTCCTTACGAAAGTCTATCCATTTCAATATCAGAGGGCTATAGATTAGGGAAACGAAATATAGTGAGTAGAAAGGAAACCCCTGGACTAGTCCGTTTTCCTTTCCATGTCTCCTTCATAGATTTCTTCAATAGATGAAGAGAACTAAATTTTCCATTGTTCTTCTCTTACTGAGTTATGCTTTGACTAGTCCAGTTTCTTTCTTTGTTCCTTCTTTCTTATCAAATAACAACAGAGACTAGTAGAGCATGTACGTTGAAAGGAAAACACAATGTTCATACCAGCCAGTAACAAAATTTGACATTACACATATTTTTTACCTATGGTATGTATCTCCAGCAACAGCAATTCAACCACCAATTAGAGATAAACCTGCCCAACCACGAAGACGAGATGGCGAGGATCAGAGATGATGAGTTCGAGAGCAAGTCTGGCAGTGATAACATGGAAGCTGCCTCTGATGATGACCAGGACCCTAATCAGCGTCCTACCAAGAAGAAACGCTATCACCGTCACACGCAGCATCAGATCCAAGAAATGGAGGCGTAAGACTTGTTTTCTTTTTATTTCCAAAATTCCTATGGCTATTCCATGCTTTTAAGAAATACATTTAGGGTCTAGATAAATTTATCAAAGTCTAGACACCCCATTCAAGCTACCGATGGCCAGCCTATGAGTACTGGATCGAGAACAAGGATAACAAAATCACCTATATATAATCCCAGCATTGGGCATATGCATTATGAACTGAAAGACAAGTGGTGGTGCTGGTGCAGGTTCTTCAAAGAGTGTCCTCACCCAGATGACAAGCAGAGGAAGGAGTTGAGCCGTGAATTGGGTCTGGAACCCCTACAAGTCAAATTCTGGTTCCAAAACAAACGCACTCAGATGAAGGTCTCTCTTGCTTTTTTCTTCTCTCAATTACTGACGTTCTTCTTATAACTGTAACATCATGACAGCTAAACGTTGAACTTTAACTTGATTACACTTGTTGCAGACTCATCACGAGAGGCACGAGAATACACAGCTAAGAACTGAAAACGAGAAGCTCCGTGCGGATAACATGAGGTACAAGGAAGCACTGAGCAACGCCTCCTGCCCCAACTGCGGAGGCCCTACTGCTCTGGGGGAGATGTCTGTCGATGAGCAGCATCTTAAGATGGAAAATGTCTGTCTCAGGGAAGAGGTACTACATATAAAACGTCATCTATGATTTTCGAATCCTAAGTTTATATCGTATGATACGTAACACGTATTATACTGCATATGTAGATTGATCGGATCTCCGGAATAGCTGCCAAGTACGTCGGCGAACCGACAGTCTCTTACCCTTTTGTGGCGCAAAAGATCCCACCACGTTCCGGGGTTGATTTTGCTCATAGCATGGTGACTGATCTTTTTGGGGGCGGAGCAAGTGATCTGCTCAGAGGTGGTGCCTCCGGTCGTCAGGCGGTTGACAAGCCAGTGGTCATAGAGCTTGCGGTGGCTTCCATGGAGGAGCTTGTCAGAATGGCGCAGCTCGGAGAACCGTTGTGGGTCCGGGCTGGTCTTGATAACTCAACTGAGATGCTCAATGAGGAGGAGTACATACGCACTTTCCCAAGTGGAATCGGCCCAAGACCTCACGGACTGAAGTCCGAGGCGTCTCGTGGAAGTGCTGTTGTTATAATGAATCATGCAAATCTTGTAGAGATACTAATGGATGTGGTATGAAACTCAATTTAATTATCTCAGTTATACGTATATATATTGGACCACATTGTCTTCATCTCTGCATACTCGATTCTATATTTATATCTTTCGTCTAAACTATTTGCAGAACCAATGGTCGACAGTGTTTTCTGGGATTGTCTCTAAAGCGGTTACTGTCGAAGTGCTATCGACCGGTGTAGCAGGGAACTATAACGGGGCCTTGCAAGTGGTACGCACATATAATAGTCGCCAGTTTCTCGTTTCTTTATCGTAATTCCATCTGCAAAAGGTGTAGTTTGCTTTGTGATGTAACCAAGGAGTTGAGGACAATAAATAGTTTAATTACATCAGGTGGTAGATTCAAATGGCGTATCAGTAACCATGATTGATTACCTTTCACTGAATTTTGCATCTCCGTTTTCAGATACTGAAACATCCAGACTTCATTGTATACAATGAACTAATTCACAGCCCAATATCTACCTATCTTTTCAGATGTCTGCTGAAATGCAAGTGCCATCTCCACTTGTTCCAACAAGACAGGCTCATTTTGTTAGGTATTGCAAACAACACGCAGAAGGAACTTGGGCTGTAGTTGATGTTTCTTTGGATAGTTTACGCATGGATCCTGTTGTGAAATGCCGTAGAAGGCCATCAGGTTGCTTAATCGAAGAAATGCCCAACGGTTACTCAAAGGTAAATGATTCATGGAATATTTTCTATATATATATATATATATATATATATATATATATATATAACTAAATTATCAGTTAAAGTCCATCCTTAATTTTGTTTGGTGAAGTCCTTGATCATCTACCATCAAAATCACATACCATATTTGAGATTAAATCTAAATTTTAAATTAATAAAACCACCTGTAATGGTGGTTTTGTAAATTTTCATTTTTCCTTCATTTTTATTTATTGATAGATTTTTTATGTTAACTAAATCACATTATGTCCTCAATTTTCCATAATAATTTAAAACAAATTAAATTATAGGAAATTAGAAGCTAAATAGTAATATCAACTACCAAGAACTTATGTGTGCTGCTACAGGACTCCGGACTATGTGCACTATGCTGAAGCCTGTCTGTATGCTTGCACCTGCAATCCAAAACTACGAAGAAACCGTGAGTGACAAAAGTCACCTAATATACACCCTACGAAAACAGCGGAAATCAAAACTATATTATTCATTTTTTTTTTCTTTAAAATCATTTTGCAATCATTTTCTTCGAAACTACCGAAATTGATCAACCAGGCCCAAAACCACAACGAATGCCGCCTACACAAGCCAAAACAGCAAACAAGGCTCTACTAGCCCAAAACCACAAGCAAGACTCTCAATGGCCAAAACCACACACAGTGAGTCGGGAAGTCTGATGCCAAGCAACCAACTCTAGCGACAAGCAGCCACCAAAGTGCACTACACTGCCACGGTGCTGCCACTCTGTGCAGATGCAAACATCGTCTCGTAATTTTCCCACTTGAAGAATCCTCACAAAGCCAACCCCTCTCTGGGAAGGCAGTCTTGTCTCTCAAGACATTACCAGCTACGGGACACGTGTCCCACTCACACTAGCCACCACAGGATATGCCTCCTCAAGGCGTCTTCCACATAGTGCTCAGGAGGGAATGCCATACTTCCACACCTTATAACACTCGAGCCTTAGTGTTCGCAACAACAGTAGGAGTATCATATCTTCCCATCATGCCACAAGACACCTCAACCCGCAGACTTAAACCTCGGTCACGCGAACGATAGTTAGGGAGTATCTTACCTCCAAGACCCGACAAACACTCGTCTCGGACTCTCAGGCTCCGACCTCAACCAAGAAGACGCGCCCGACCACCCGAGAAGGTCGTCACATTCTCTAGTCTCAACGACACGGTCTCACGGTGTCTTGGCCCGTACACAGAAAACTAGGAAAATCAATTTCCAAAACGGGCCAACCATCTCTTTAAAACCATTTTCAAAACCATTTTATATCTTTGGAAACTCTTTTAAAACCTCAATAAAACTACACATCTGGTGTCCCATGGGACCACCACTAACGGCCTGCAATCTCATTTCAAATGGACAAAATAAACCAATCCAATAACCCATGTAAAACATATTTTATAAAAATAGTTGGTTCCTGATTCAATATGACGAAATGGATTCGGTATGCTGAAAATCACTAGATCGGTAGACCGATTTGGATCGGTCGACCGAAACAGGTCAATGTTCAACACTCATGGTCAAAATCATTGTACTGAAGATGGTTCGGTCGACCGAAATCTACTGATTCGGTTGACTGTCCAAAATCAGAGGATCGAAGTTCGATCACAGGACCAAAACTAATAACAAAACGGCATATCGAAATGGTTCGGTATGCCGTTATCTATGAAACCACAAAACGGTCCAAAACTCAAACCTTCAAAATCCCCCAAAGTGGGACCTTAAGGTTGACCCTCAAAACAAGCATAAAAAATCACACATAAAACATAAGATGTAGACCCTCGAGTCTACTCAAAATCTCAATAAACAAAACCAAAATCCATTCATCATGCAACAAGATATAATTTCGCAAAGACAGAAGGGTCAAAAGGACCCAAACCTCAACTACCGTCATAAAACACTATAAATACCACAATAAATCTCATACAATCACAATAAATTCTAGGAATATAAATTTATCTAGATTTCATGCATTCCTATCATTTTCTACCAATTTCATGCTTTTTATAACATTGGTTGGAGGTGTGTACTTCAAACGAGCTCTCCGACGATCCAACTATGATCTCCGGCCAACTCCAGCAACTCCACTCATCCTCGGCCACTCCACGACCTTCGGGACACCGCTCCGGAGCTCCCACTACCAATCATGAACCACGGCTCGCCACCGCACATCGTCGCCCACTCTCGAACACACCAACAGGGGAGGAGGTGGGGAAGAGACAGGGGAGAGGGAGAAAGAGGGTGGGGGTGAATGGGGAGAGTAGGAGAGAAGGAGAGGACGAGTGAGGGAGGAGGAGTGGTGCTCGGGAGGAGGAGGGAAGATGTGCAGAAAAAAGGAGGAGAGGTGCGGAGGAAGGAGGTTGACAACCGTAAGTATAAATGCGCCGATAGTGTAACCACCAACCTCTTACACGAACCAACAACCCACCGTACCAATCATTCCCACCAAGTGGCCCATAGACACAGGCCCCACATGGACCCACACCTAGGCCCATAAGCACAGTGTCACAACGCACAGTGCCAACCATGCACAGGGATAAGCAAACAGAAGCCGACCCACAAGGCCTATACCTAAAATCACAAAAGCACACTAATAAGCCTTGGAACAGTAACATCCGTTTAGGAATAAATTCATTAAAAATGTAAATAATTACAAAATGAATTTACGGGTGTTACATTAATATCTTGTTACATTTTAATATTCCTTCTTATATAGTAATATTTGTTTTTTTATTTGTAACGTTTTAATTTTTTTATTTTAGTTTTAGTTTCACACTTCTTTATTTTTGTTTTAGTGTTACTACCATTCCATGTTTTAATTTAGTTTCTGTATCAATTTTACCGTACCATTATTTGTTTTAGTGTTACATTTATTAGTTTTAGTTTCTATGTCTCTCTTTCTCCTCCTTCGTGGATTAAAGCTCTCTTATCTGATGAGGTTTGGGGATTTGTACGGAAGGGGGGAGGAGGATCTACATGTGCAGGGGGTGATGGGGATGCTATGACGGAGGCACCGAGAGGGCGACGGGGCATTGTGACGAAGGGACTATAATGGGAGCGAGGGTGCTGTGATGGGGGAGAGGAGGGGGAGGAGGAGCTGTGTGTGGAGGGGGGAGGAGGATCTGTGTGCGATGGCACCAGGTGGGAGAGGTGGGGTAAAGGGGAAGGGGCTGGTGTGACCAGGGGGAGAGGATCTATGCGGAGGGCAGTAGGAGCGTTGTGATAGGGGCACCGAGATTAGCGACGGTGGTGGGGGTGTGATGGCAAACGACTAGGGGGACCAAGTGAGGGAGGTGGGGTGGGCAGAACGGGGAGGCCAGCTGTGACGGGGGGAGGATATGTGTAGAGGGCGGTAGGGGTGCTGTAACAGGGGCATCGAGGGACGACGTGGACGCTATGACAGGGGCACTAAGGGATGGCATGGACGATGTGACGGGGGCACCGAGGGGCGACATGGACGCTATGACGAGGGCACCGAGGGGTGGGGGCGCTGAGGGGGGCCTGGAAGTTGTGACAGGGGCACCGAGAGGGCGACGAGGACGCTGTAACGGGGGTGGGGGTGTGGTGGTTGGTGACTAGGGGGATGGGTGTGTGGTGGCACCAAGTGGGGAGGTGTGGTGGGGGGAAGGGGGAGGGCGACTATGATTGTGAGGATTTTTTTTGGAAGGAGAGGGAGCTTTAATAATAAAATGAGGGGGAATTTTTGAATTTTGAATTTTGAATGAAAAATTTGGGTGATTTTTTAGAGTAGTTTCTAGTTTTGTTAAAATCAAATCAATATATGATCTTCATAATGAATGGACAGAATTAAGGGCAATAGCTATATATATATATATATAAAGTAATGATCTAATAGGGCTCTAATAAAAGTAGGGCCCAAATCCAATCCGTCCACTACAAATATACAGATCACATCTCAACCATTTATTTTGAAATGGTAGTTATTGTAAAGAATTGTAAAATAGCAAAATTGACTTAACTACTACAATTAAGGAGACGTATATACCGATTTCAAATCATGTCAGCTAATTCAGATGAATGATCTCTTAAATTGTGGTACATAAAATTTACCTGACTGATTGTTTTTAATATTTCATTGCATTATTGTTTAAATTGGAAGGAAAAAACCACTAATCAATTCCATGTCCATTAATATCTCCAATATTCTCTCTATCAACTAATGCCAACAAAATCTAATTTTAAATCAAAATTGCCAACTTCGAGAGAGAAATATGCCAACTAATAAAATGTTACATAAAAAAATATTAGAAAATAATAATTGTGCACAACCGTAAGATGCAAAATAAATGGCTAAGATTTAAGACCTTATGCTAATTAAGGTTGGGCCCTACCAGAAAATTAGCTTATATATATATATCAATGTATATATACATATATATATATATATATATGTGTCAAAATTTGATGAAACCTCATTGACGTAGTGAGGAATGTGATAATGGTTTCTGTTAGTTAGTTAATGGGTTGTTAGTTTGTTAAGCTTGGTTGGTTGTTGTTTTGACACATAGGATGGTTGTTAGCTGTGTAACTATCTCAGAATTTCTATATACAGTCCTATTGTAAACTCTTATTGTTATGTATGAAAACCTTTATCAGAAACTCTTCGAGCCACCCCATCTTCTTCTCTATCTACTTTGGTTTATTCTCAGAGCTTTTCTGTCTTACTCCATACTAAATCTTTCATGATATCAGTTGCCTCCTTGCGTATTAGCAACTCGATCCTTGTGTGTGGTGATGGTGTCCTCTTCTTCATTCTCCAATTGTGTCGGAAACCGCGCTGGAAGCTTTGCAAATTCTGATATCTTCTTCTTCATTCGTGATTACTAATAATGCTGGTTGAATTCTGATTAAACTTGATGGCACAAACTACTTGATGTGGAAATCATTATTTGAGTCAATTCTAAGGGGACAATATCTGATGCGTCATATTGGTGGGTCTCCAACTCCATCTCCAAGTTTATCAGAGTATATTGTATTGTACATTACTGATCAATCTCTTCTCTCTTTGTTTAATGCGATTCTTTCCCTATCTGCGCTTCCATATATTATTGGAGTCAATACAGCAAAGGAAGCTTGGGATAAGCTCTCTCAACGGTTTGGTCAAGTATCAACAGTTCACATAGTTTCTCTGAGGAAACAACTACATAATATCAAGAAGGGATCTCAGTCTATGAGCTCTTATTTACAGCAATTCAAACATATTACTGATCAACTTGCAGCAAGTAGATCTCTTATTTTTGATGTTGATCTTTTGGTTTGCATTTTAAATGGTCTATGTAACACCTCGATCCCGGGCACGCTACCAAAACACAGTATCAAGCATAATTACACTAATTACAAAAACATCAAATAACTGTAACTAAGGCTCACCTTCAAGATCATAATGTGCGACTAGAAGCTCCTACTCCTGCACTGGATCCCGGCTGCACGCGGTCTGCACCTGAAAACCAAATAGCACGCGTGAGTGACATCTAAGTCACCTAGTACGCGCCCCAAAACATACAAACCATAAAACCTCGGTAAAACCATAAATCTCATTTTTTTTTTTCAAAACTTGGTTTTCTCTTTTTGAAAATCATCCTTTGTTTATTAAACAATCACTTGGGAATTCAATCCCAATCCATGCTTTTTCAAAAGCCATGTTTCCTTTTCTTTTCTCAAAACATTTGGAAATTCATTCCA
>JAMKQA010009001.1:0-10838 GCA_024699735.1 Posidonia australis | reverse complement strand
ACAAGTGTACAAACAAGGTAATTTTTGTAACTTGTATAATTCAAGGTTATTGAATATAAGGGTAAAATCTCAAGTGGGAGCTTGAGGAGTGGACTAAGCCGGGGTTGGCTGAACCACTATAATTCTTGGTGTCCTTATGATTGATTGATTGTGTGTTAAACTCTTAAGACTAATCAGATTGCATAACAAAGTTCAAAGAGTTAATTAAAACTTGAAAATCTCTATTCACCCCCTCTAGAGAAGCATTAGTATCCTACAATAGGGAGGAGAGTGATAATAACATATGTCAGAGTATATCTCTGAGTTAGAGATTTTATCCGTATGACACGTAACCCCACTGGCAGGAGCGAGATTTGAGGAGACTTCCTCAGGAAAAGAAGAAATAAGAGGCAGTGGATTTGAAACATGAGAGAGGAAAAGACTGCAAGCATTAATGTTAGAGTTGGCACGATTGGCCTAAGGGTGGCTAAAATTACACGCCGATAGAGGAGTCGTCGAATCGACTCCAGAGTGAATATTAGGAGCGTTAATCATCGCGTGATTAACGGAGAGAGAAGATTGATTAACTTCATGTTGGCTTAAAAAAAAACAGGTGTTTATAACTCGTATAAGACCACACAGATGACGAGGAGTTGCATGACAATCTGACACCATTGTCAGTACCTCGAGAAATCGCCCTCGGAGAAGTCCATCGGTCAGGAGAAGGAGCGCCGAACGGACTGTCACCAGACGAACCACAAAGCTTCACCGTCGGCGAAGGAGGTGCCACCCGGAGAACAGGCGGGGGAGAAGAGCTATCCTTAGAGAGATTCAGACAATGAGATGTGTCTGAAGAGTCGAAGAGGGGGGAAGCATAGCTGTTCTTCTCCTGCGATGCAAGATCGCAAGCATACGTTCTGCTAGAAGCAGAAACCAAATGTCGCTCATTACAGAGATCGACCAAAGAGACATGATGCGAAAAAGCATAAGAATATGAACCACATCTAAGCATGTTAATATCAAAATCCGAAAGCATATCTAAAACACAAATAGAAAGAGAGTTCCACCAACAAGAAGACAAGCCAGATGATAAAAAGATCAAATCAAATACCAGGTCCAGCCTCTGGTTCGGGGACGACCCAAAGCATATCCGAAAATCAGAATCATAATGAAACGAAGCCAGACGAGCTAGATCTAGCCAAGCAAATCTAAACAGCCACAAATGCTCCACTCCACCCAGGGGATCCGAGGAGGAACCTGATGGGGGAGGGACAGAGGCAGAACAAGAAGAAAGGCGACACTTCCCTGGGGCGCTTACCTGGGCTCGGGGGGAAGAGGGAGAGGAAGAGGATTTAGCCTGCCTGAGAGGAGGAGGAGGGTGAAAAACCACATCGTCGCAGAAGTCGTCTTCGACCAGGCGACTCTTCAAAGCCAACCAGTCAAAATCAGTTGCCTTGTGTAGCAGAGAGCAGAGATTGCGAGAAGGGCGACAACGGCAAGAGGGCTTCAGACCTCCCGAGTGGTTGCTCATATTTCTTTTTCCTTAGAATAGGATTAGTAAATTTGATCAAGATCTGCTACAGATTTGTATCGTCTTATCGTGGACATTAAAAACATGCGATATTTAAGTTGTAAGTATCACCTACAGTTTAAACTTGAACAAATAGGTCACTATACCTTGAAAAAATGTTTGCCTAATGCATGTTTTTACATTAAAAAAACGAAAATCCAAATATGTCACGTGTTGATTGAAGTATTTAATTTTAGTGGTTAAAATATACTAAAATATATCACAACTTAGGGCTTTTAGATGAAAGGGTTGTAAACTAGTTTACTTGACAGTGCTAATTGAATTTATAAGGTTAAATTTTGAAACAAAAAATCAAATATATAAAGACTGACGGCATACAACCATGTTGGATGTATAGTAGAATAAAACCTCATTTGTCTACTGCGATTGATGTGACTATTTGGTGAAGTAGTAAAACCTCATAATTGTGTTGGAGGTTGGAAATTCAAATTCTACCGATATCACCTAGAAATATTGATAAAAAAGGGATGGAGTAGAGACATTTTTTTCATTTTTCATTTTAAGTTTTTTTTTTATTTACTATTTTAACATTTTATAAAATTTTTGTGCTCGTTATGATGTTAAGGTGTTGAAGGCATTTAAGCTTCGTCATGTAAAAATCATCCTCCTATGACATCTACCACCCAAAAATTATCATTCTACTAAATTACTACTTCACATTTATTGTATATGGTGGTGCGATGTAAGCTTGAGAAACAAGAGGGAAGGAAGAAGATGAGATTGAAGTTGGGTATGAAACTTTTATATTGGAAATGGTTGGTGTGACGGTGGTAGAAAATTTGTTTGCTTGTAGACGGAATGGTGTGGGTTCCAATGATGGAGAGATCGGTTAGATAGCAACGAGTGAGAAACCAATCAAGGAACCAATAATTTTTAAAAATAAAATAAGAAATCTCAAAATTGTAGTAATAATTTTTTTTTATGTTATCGATTTAGGTGAATTTTTATGCATGTCTCAGGATTCGAATCTGGAACCTGTGGCGAGTTTAAAGTTCTCCCAACCACTGTGACAATGAGCTATTGTCAAATTATAATAATAATTGAAACATAAAATTGTTGGTGCTTCTCATCCTTTTTTCTTGTTTCTCTCTCTTAAAATTGTTGGTTTTGTTAATGAAAAAACAATATTGGCATTTCTCATCCTACATAAGGAAAGAAATTCAAACATAAAATTGAAAATAATCATTTAACATCATGAATTATATTTAGCACATTTACTTTAAGAAACTCGAATACACAATATAGTAGATCAAAGAAGCTTTAATCTTAAACTCATGAATATGAACAAGAAGATGATGAAAATAATGACAATGAAGAAGAACAAGATTTAAAAAATTATTGTACCTATTGGTTTCCTTCTATTTCTTCGTTTTCAATTTCTGCTTATGCTCTTCGATTCCTCTAACCCACAAAAAGTTCAAGGAAAAGGTGGGAAGAGACAAGAGGAAACATTGTTAGCATAAAACATTCCAATTTTTCCTTCAACTCTTAAAACAATTTAAGTTCCAACTCACGTTTTTAGCTTTAGTAATGGATTGAGTTTAGATGAGGTCTACCTATATTTAAACTCAAACCTGTCTTTTTTCACAGGTCTAGGTCTAAGTCTAAACCTATAATTTAAAATTTTGATCCAAACCCTACCCAAATCAATGAAGATAATAGGTCTGGATTCAGATCTTGGGTATAATGGGTCTGAACATTAAACTTTACTTATATAAAAATCTAACAAAAAATACTTATTAATTAAAATGATTATTTAACACCCCTATTTTTTTTTCTTTTGTGGACTTGAAATAAATAAATAAATATATTTATATACTTTAGGGTCTCTAATATATTTTTTCCTTCTTCTTTCCTAATATGTATTGACTGTTAGATGTGAACATATATTCCAAGATAAAGTATTGCAGCTGCTGTTGAGTTTTTGCAAACTAGAAAGTGTAAGTTTCAAATGTGGTTTCGAATGTGGTTTGTGGACGCTAAATATAAAAAATGCTTGGAATTTAGCTATTTTGTCTACTATCTTCATAAAATATCTCTAAAAAAAAGGAGAAATGTTAACTAAAGGTTACAAAGAGTGTTCCAAACCTGGCAAAATTTTCTAAATTCAGATGGACATGGAATAGCTTAATGGTTCCATATCATTGTGTAGTGTATGAGTTTCCAAATGCTACTTACGTGTCTCTATGTACTTCTTGGCCAAAAAATAATAACTAAATGATTCCATATCATTATGTAGTGTATGAATTTCCAAATACTACTTACGTGTTTCTAGGTACTTCTTGGCCAAAAAATGCTAATTACGTAGATAAAGGCAACTAATTTTATAGATATTTTTGACCTAGTCATAATCTATAACCACTCAGATATTTTGGATTATTTGCACATGTTGAAATAATTTTTGAATTAAATGTGGTTATAACATTTACAAATAAGATAATCAATATAAAATCTCGTTTTTAAACAAGATAAAAATATATCATTTTAGACTTGACGTCAACCATCTTTTTAGAATTTTCTAGAATTTTTCTGAATTATCTGCTATTTTTAAAGGCTTATGTGGTATATCATATACATTTGAGTGCTTGAAAAATCATAGAAATAATAATGATAATGGAGAAAACATGACAATATTTTATAAAGGTCTCATATATTAAAGCCTAGAATGACATCATATGATGTGAGAGAATGTTAAGATTGTTGCCGCCTCTTGTTGTGGCAATGAGATGAGTTGCTAATAGACTGGCAACGAGATCAGTCGCCAATTTGATTGGCGACAAAATACATCGCCGCTTAGAAAGGCAACAAGATGGTCTTTTGCAATTTTCTTCTGTTTTTTACCTTAATCCAAAGAGATGCATTAAAATTCAGAAAAATTTCAGAAATTTCATAAAATGTTAAAAACATTTCTTTTAACATTAAAATATGTAAATTTGCCACTAATTTGAGTAGAGTGGGAGTGTTAACTTTGTCACAGCTAACAAGCTTACACTAAATAAAAATGTTCAAGGTACTCAAACTTGCTACTAGTTTGAGTGTATTAGCTCTGTCATAGTTAAAAACCTTGAATTAAGTAAAATCAAGTAATATTTTTAAATAAATCATGAAAGATCTGACAAATGTGTTAAAGTCCTTAGTGGTGTGACTTAGGACGCCTCAATACTTCCTATCTTTACTTAACTCTTAGAAATGAGAAAATGAGATATCTATAAGAAGTAAATAAATAAATATGCTACTTCCAATTCATTTGAACAACTGAACTCATTAAATTTAAGGTGAATGGTTTTTCCACCACTCTGACCTTTATGAAAGAAGATTACTATAGAAGAACATTGAGATTTTAGTATCTTTATGAGGTTTTAAAGGTTTTAAGTTTTTGACGAGTATCTTTGTATTATTCAAGTTTCATTTGTAGCATCTTGAAATGAGTTGCTTTAGATTAGACTGGCTTGAATGCTTGAAGGTTCACTCTAAGGGACTAGGAGTCTCGATCTTTAATTTTATCTTAGTAATAATAACTATGGTGTAGAACTGAAATGCTTAATGTACACATTTTTCAGGATTTTAGGGAAATATTGTATGAGGAGTTATCAAGATAGTGTTTACGTTAACTACGAAATGCGATTGTTTTTGAGGTTGAAGAGTATTTATTTAAAGAAAAACACCAGTTATTTCTTAGAATTTCATTAATACACACACACACATATACATAGAGAGAGAGAGAGAGAGAGAGAGACATGGAGTTCTCTTATGCTTAGTCAAAGAGTTTTACTAGAACTAAGTTTTCTCAAGAAAAGTACTTCTTCCCAGATTATCAAAGTAACTAGAAGGTTTTTTTAGATTATTATTGTGAACATATTGAACTCCTTCGTAGTTGCAAATCATATGTCTTATCATTATTGTTTCTATTCACGGTATAAAGATTCAATTCATGACAACTTATTCAAATTTTGAGAGTAAGATTAGTGTGTCCTCTGTAGAAGGATACACGTCCACTCATTGAGTCTTTTGACTTATTAAATTTCTTTTATTGTTTTTTTTCAGTTTCTTAGGTGAGGTACTAGCATAGTGGCATTGGTTGCCGTCCAAGAAATTTTATTCTAAGGTTGAACCATCTTAGTTTTTAGAAAAATTGAAACAATTATACGTTTTATTTATTGTAGGATGAGACTCAAAGGATATTATTATTATGAGACTTGTTTCTTTAATTTTTAGTATTTAAGTTTTCTTGTCAATTTTGTTTTATTGAAAGTCTAGGGGATTATTGGATTTGTCAATGAAATAAATGATTATTGATTAGTATGTATTATTTGTTGTTAGTGACAGGAGATATGAGAATATAAGAAAAATCTTGTCCCTCTCGAGGGGCAGGGTTTTAAAACTATTATAATTTATATAATTATCAATGAATATTATACATAACAAAATATTAATCAAATTGTTATAATAATTAATAACAAGCACTTTTGTTACAGAAAAATTAAATAATAATCATAATCCATACATCACAAATAAAAAAGAGAGTAAAATGGAATGGAGTAGTCGAGCCATCGAGAGGAGGATTTGTTAGTCGTAATTGGCTCTTGGGAAAGGAAATGAAATAGTTTGGGTTTGAGTTGGGAAAGGGAAATGGAAGTTTTACTAAAAAAATAAAAATAAATATTATGATATAGTTAAATATAATTATTATAATATATTTTAGATTCATAGTTGTAGGTATTTTTTGGACCTAGACCTTATTCACTAAACAAATAGATCTATCAGGTTCGAGTCCATGGGTCCATTGGTTTTTGGTTTAGACCCAATCCATTACCAGGCTTACACATTTTTCTTTTGAAAAGAAAAAAACCAATTGTAAAAAAAAAGGGTGGGAAGAGAAAAGATTTTTTTTTTTAAGTGAAAAACTTTAAAAACCTTAGGAAGAGAAAAGATGGGGAAGTAGGTTAGAGGATTGAGAGGAAGAATGGAAGTTATTTTTAAATTAAAAGAAATAAGGAAAGTTTGAATAGAAAATCAATTTATCCAATGTATAAATTTTTTTTGGGAAGCTATGATTGTTAATATATAGTTTTACTAGCACTACTAAAATTTAAACTCAAAATCAATAGATCGAATAAAAACAAATATGAATAAATCAATAAATGAATTAAAAGGAAACCAATGTATTCCATTTACTTGGTTTTTGAGAAGTTATGATTATGATTATCATTATTATATAGTTTTATTGGAATTAAATGCAATATTAAATAAATAAAAATAAACTCAAAAAAATAAAAATAAAAACGAATTTAAATAAATTAATAAAACAATTAAATGAGGAAACTTTCAAAATATTGTGTCCCACATCCTTATTTTTGAAAAGTTATGATACATAAACAAAATAAATTTGTAGTTTAGAAATAAAATCTATTCTATTCTAAAAAAATTGCCAAAGAGCCCTCTCATTGCTCTATGGAAAACTCCTACCTACTTAGTTTATGGGATGTGTCCTACATCCTTGTTTTTGTGAAGTTATGATACATAAAGAAATATATTTATATTTTAAAAATAAAATTTAATTTATTCCTAAAATATGACTACAAAGCTTTCTCGTTGCTCCATAGAAAACCCCTCTCCACTTAGTTTATTGGATGACATGAAATACAATATTAAATAAATAAAAAGAAACTCAAATAAATAAATAAATAATAAAAAATAAATAAATCAACAAAGCAATTAAATATTGATACATTAAGAAATAAATTTAAAATGTTAAAAAAAACCAATCTATTCAATAAAAAAAGACCATGGAGCTTTCCATTGCTCCATGGAAAACCCTTCCCTGCTTAGTTTATACAAGTGAAAAATCCATGCGATAAGCAATGGGAAAAAAAGGTGAAAAATGATTAAGTTTATATGCACATTCATTTTGGATATCAGAAATTAACACATAAAAATAATTTTAAACTAACTAAAATCTAAAAATTATAAAACTTCATGAAATTATTTTGCATTCTAAAATGTAATAAAATGCATGAAAACAAAGTGTTAGCTTCGATGAAATTGTTGTTTGCGTGAGGTTAACTACCAATTGTAAGTTTCTTGTCTAATTTCTAACTCTAATTTAATTTAATGTCATACTACTCATCTAATATCAATTTTATCTACTCCTTGATCTAGATTATAAGTAAGAAATAAAAATAGCATTTTCATAAATCATGAAATTTAAAAATAAAATAGTAAATGTGTGAACATGTACTTTACATACTACCATATTTATGTTTGTTTGGATATCATAGGGAAAATAGTAGTAAGAGTATTTCATCCATAAAAATGTTGAAAAAAATTATAGAACTTGGTTTTTATTCAAAAACAACCTATTAACATTTATAACATTATTATAAACATGGATCTAGAAAATACACATCAATAAGTGAATGTTTCACAATCTTATGGGAAAAAAAAGAAATTCTAAGTAATCCATAGTTCACAAAAAAGAAGAGAAAATATTGAGATATGAAATTTTTATTTTTTTGTGTGCTCTATAAATAAAGTTTAGAATAGTAAAATTTTAATTTAATGATTATGATCTAATAAAGAATCATAAATCATAAATATGCAAGCACACACGCGTGCACACACAGAGGCATATATATAGGTAAATTATCATACGAGGTTCGATCTCACTTTTGTTATATAAGGCCCTTCATCTCTTATTATATATTTTGTATTTTATGGTTGAGATTTAAAAATATTTTAAAATGTGTTTAATTACATGTATTAGCAAATGTATTGATAACTCAGCAATACATTTTTTGTAGCCTAAATTAGTAGACATGGTTTTGAAGAAGAAATGTTGCTTCTTTCACATGGGTAGACAAGGAAATCGGGCCGAGCCGACCCAGGCCCGCTCGGCCCAGCCCAGGCCTGGGAAAAGAGTACATGGGCAGGGCCAGGCCAGGCCCGTCGTGGGCCGTGGGCCGTGCCGGGCCTAACGGGTAGGTCCGCCAAGGCCCGCAGAGTAGGCCCAGTTTGGCCCACGAAAGACTCAGGGTCGGGCCGCGGAGTATCTGCTTGAGGCCTTTATCTATAATAGTTTACCATTAACAAAAAAAAACATTATTGTTGACTTATCTGTTAGAACATTTAGAAAAAAACAAAACAAAACATGGGTGAACTCGTTTCACGTTATGTAAATGATATCTCTTCCACATGTCTATTTTTTCGGGAACAAAAGTGGGAATTTATTATTGATGGTGGGCCTCACTTTTGTTCCCGAAAAATAGACATGTGGAAGAGATATCATTTACACAAAGTGAAATGAGTTCACCCACGTTTTGTTTTTTTTTATTTAAATGTTCTAAAAGATAAACCAACAATAATGTTTTTTTTTGTTAATGGTAAACTATTATAGATAAAGACCTCAAGCAGATAGACTCAGGACAATTAAAAAACCAAGTACATAATTGTTCAATAATACAATCCTCCTGAAGTATAACTTCCAATCCGAAAAAGATTATCAGCCAACAAATAGGCCACAAGAAAGAGTAATAGTATCCTAAAAAATTTTAAACTTCGACCAACAAAATGTTAAGCCAACAATAATGTTGTTAATAATGTCTATTGCATAGCATTAATCAATGGGGACCGTTGACCTTCTAGTTGATTTCCTTGTTTACGAGTATTATATGGTTTCTACGGCTCTTACATGATAAAGTGCATTATTTGAAAGTTGATATTGAGGTGGTCGAAGGAGGAGGCTAGTAGGTTACTATTTTTCTTTTTTTTTGTTAACGGTTGAGATAGATAGTAGGTTACTATTTTGTTGATGCATTTTTTTTGATATTCATCGTATGTTACATTGTTGGACGAAATTTCAAAGTACATTTATATTCACTTTGTATTTAAATAAGAGTTTTTCCATATATTTTTTACTTCTTTTAGTATAGTTTTAGCATCAATAACTTTGGTGGTTGATCTTATTTATATTACTGTAATGCTTTCAGTATGTATATTACTGTAGAAATCAGTAATATGGATGAGAGGATTGAAAATTTCTAGCCATGACTTTAACGTTACATTTTACAATCCTATCTTTTTAGTTTTTGTTTTGGTATTACATTTCTAAGATTATATTTATTTTAATGTAGCTGTGTTGTAGCTACAGTGATTTATTTACCCTAATGTAGTGTTTAATAAATTATTAAAAAAAATATGATTTAGAATTGTAGAAAACATTTTTTTCTTGTTTACTCTCTTTTGTTCTTGTTTGATATTAGTTTTAGCGTTAATAAGCCCGAGTTAATTTTCATGTTACGGACAGCCACTGCACAGAATATCCAAGGCATTTAGAAAGTTAAGAGGAAATTTTGAAAAAAGCTCTCACGACAGTTTGTGTGACTCTCCGTGCCCTAGCGCTGTGTGCTCTTCCCCTTTCCAATGGTGCCCGTGCGTCGACCCTCGGGACGATCCTCCTACCACCTTCGCTCGTGCGAGGTCCCTGCGGATGGTGTGGCTCCTTCTGGGTGCCCTTCTTCCGCTTCGGCATGCCGGCGGAAGGCTCCTACTGCCGCCGAGACTGCAGTCACAAGTTCCCCTTTGGCTTGTCGCCGGCTGGTAACTTCTTCCCTTTCTTCCGCTTTGACGGCCCCTCTTAGGGGCAGTTGTAAGAGGAAGGTTTCTTTCTCTTCTCCGACCTCAGACCCTCGACCTGTTACTTCGGTACGGGTCTCCTCTCCCTTCTCTGGTTTCAGAAGGGGCAGCTCCTCTGGATCTGGGGTTGTGATGATCTATATTGGTACTTCTGCTTATGAGATTGCGAATGATTTTTCTGGTGTGTGCTTACATGTCGATTGTTCATTTCTTACTAAATGCTTGGCACCACCGTGGACATATTCAATAGATCGGTGTATTATTAGCACCGATGTGCTTGCCCCCTTTGGTTCTGTGTCTCAGGATTTTTTTTATGGTATTACTAAATATTGGCATGCGCATATTTCTCTGATTAAGAAGTTTGAATATGATCGATTCTCTTTGGGTTTTGATGTATGCCCTACTGTTTTTGCTGGGTCCGACGAGCTTTCTAGCAGTGATCCTATTCTGTCTTCTTTGCCGGCGAGCCTTCTTCCGTCGGTGGGATCGCAGCGGGGGAGAACTGTTACGAGGGTTTCGTGCTTTTCGAGAATTGTCAGGGCTGAGGACAACGTCCCTGTGGCCTCGGGGTCTGTTTGGGGATTTTCTCGATACCTGCCTCCGATTATTTTGAATTCTTTAAGCTCTAATTTAGGCT
>JAMKQA010009000.1:0-17132 GCA_024699735.1 Posidonia australis | reverse complement strand
GGGGTGTGGGGTGTTGGTGTCGGCATGTCAGTCAACTCAGTGTACCTTTTACACTAAGTCCATCCCATGACGATTGACACGGCCTTTAAAAGGCCAGACATAAACGACATGCTGCTGCATCTTACCTTCCTCTTCATTAATTTCTATCCTTTAGTTCTCCTTGCATCTCCTTTCTCTTCTCTCCTTGCATCTCAATGGTATATGAATTGTATACCATTTTAGGAACCCCAGGCTCATGAAGTGGCAACATCTGGGATAGTCCTCAATTAAACACCACATCTCTATTACTTGGGTATTCTCTCATTTCTGCTTTCTCTCTATGTTAAATGTTATGAGAACTATTCATTTTAATTATGATGTATATATTTATTAAGTATTTGTAGGTATTATTTATGTTTTAGAATATTTATATTAAGTTTATGTAGCATGATACATGTTTAGAAAATTGACTAAGTAGCCTTAGATGTAGGCTATTGCTTACTTTAGTTTATTCTAGAGTTTCAAATTGAAATTCTAAGTTTTTTTGACCATATCCATGAATTTTCATAAATTTTCTGTGTTTTCACTGTCATTTCCACTGATGTTCAACACGAAACCGACATTAAAAACCTTGATTGTGATGTGCTTTAGAAGGATGCTAGAGACAAAAAAGAGCCGCCGAATCGGGATGCAGATGATGAGATTCCGATGCTTAAAACTGAATTCTCACAATCCATAGAAATGATGGAGAAGGGAGTTTGGCATGGCAGTGATGTTGGAGTGGAGGGATGAGAGGGATTGGAGTGCTATTCAAAGGAATTTTAGAAGCAATTGGTGGGGTAATTACCAATTGTTATGGATCAGTGATTGAACAGGAATCCTAGATACTACTCGCATCAAAGTTGAAAAAGAAATACTTTTAATGGAAGAAGATTGTGTGGAAGGCATAAGTGTGAGATTTTGATCATGGAATATAGCGGAGGGGGCGACAGTGATGCTGGCTAAGTGGATTGCTATCTCAGGGATCCCATGGCATGCATGAAACTAGGACATGGTTCATGAGATTGCTTCAAGCTTAGGCGTCTTCAAAGGGTGTGCTACAGGTCTACATGGGCGGAATGATATTCAATTGGAGCAGGTTCTGATTGAAGCTTCCAAGGTCCCGAATACACTCAAGGCAAATATTGGAGAGGTGATCTACATGCTCTCTCTAGTGGAGGTGGGATAATACAAGGGTGATGGAAGTGTAGTGAATGAGGAAGTTTTTTAAAATGGTCTCAAGGAATGGGCTCTGGATGTTGAGGCAGTGGATCTTGATTGGTTCTTGTGGTTTGGCCATATGGCGGTTAGGGTTCAGAAGGAATGCTCAGAGGAAGAAGATGATGAACAGTCCTTAGAAAGAAATGAGTTCACTTGTGAGCTGACTTAGGTCAGAGCTCACCACACCAATTCAGCAAGTCCAGGTCTAGCCCGAATAAAACGGGCTCCCTTCAATTCAAACACCATGCTCGGGGTTGTCTAGTGCAGTAGCTTAAGCAACGGAGTTAAAGGATCCGACTCGAACCTGAGTAGTGGGAGCCACTCTAATCTAACTTAGTCTTCCTCAACTTCAGCAAAGGATGGCTCGTCATTGCAAGCTACTCCAATGGGATGTGACGATGGTGGATTAGACGTACCTTTGTCATCATTGATTCCTCTACCAATCTACCATCCTGTGGTGGTGTGTCTTCTCACGTAAGGTCTATTGGTGGTGTTTTGATCCTGTCCAGGAGAAGGGTGAGGTGATATCTTATTTGAGATGTGGGACCGTGCAAAGAGGCTGGGAAGTCGTCCTAGATGAGACAGACATCTGGTCTGTAGCTGTTTGTTTGTTACGGGTGTATTGATGTCATGATGAAGATTCTGTTATGGAATGTGAGAGGACTAAATGACCAGGGAAAGTGTAGATTGGTGAGATCTACAATCTGTGGGGCCAAACCTGATGTGGTTTGCTTGCAAGAAACAAAATTGGAGCTGGTTAATTCTGTTTGTTTATCAGTGGGTGGCAAGTATCTGAATGAATTTGCTTTCAAAAAGTCAACTGGGACAGCAGGTGGGCTTCTAATTATGTGGGATGGATGTGAATGTGTATGTACTAGTTGAGTGGTGCTTACTTTTAGCCTATTTGTTGTCCTCCGCAATAGGTTTGATGATATGGAATGGGCACTTCTGAATGTGTATGGTCTGTGTGAACAGATTCGAAGGTGTGCTATGGTAGGAGTTTAAGAAATTGGATCAATCCGGAATTCTGACATTAGTGATTGGGGGTGATTTCGATGTGGTTCGTTTCACAGATGACAGATTAGGGAATAATTGTAGATTTCAATGAGTTGGAATGGATAGATTTGCCAGGTGGAGGATGTCAGCTCATGTGGTCAAATTTTCACCAAAACCCCTCTTTAGCAAAACTTGATCGAGACTTTGTGACTATTGCATGGGATGATCAGTGGCCTAATTCTAAAGTTCAATGTATATCGATAATCACCTCAGATCATATGCCTTTGTTACTCTATTTAGTGGATGTGATTGATTGGGGACCTAGACCATTTAAATTTGAAGCCATGTGGTTTGATGGGGAAGGTTTTGATTGACTGTTAGTGGGTGGTGGCTGGAAGTGGGTCATAGGGTTGTCATTGGAGAGGTTGAGGATCGACAAGGAGATTTTGTACAAAGTTGAAATGGTAAGGAGAAAGCGATGGAATGGGTTGCTGAGGATGTTGGTCACTTTGGCAAAGCTTCTAAAATAATCTGCAACAAAATTAATGATCTTGATGCAAAAGAAGCTCTTCCAACATGGTCTGCAGGGGATAGGGAGACCAGGGAGTCATTCAAGAAAGTGCTAGAAATTTGATACAAGTGAAAGGAAGCTGTGTGGAGACAGTGCTCGTGGGCCTTATGGTTGAAAGCAGGGACTGTAACACAAAGTTCTGCCATAAAGTGACCGTAACACAAGTTCTGCCATAAGGTGACAAACACTTTGGGCCCAGTGATAGTTGATGGTGTTTCAAGTGCAAAAATGGAGATTAGGACAGGGTTGGAAAGTTTTTTCACAAAACTTGAATCAGAGCTTGGAAGGGTTGAATTTCAGCAGGATGATGGTGGCAGATGCTGCAGAATTGGAAAGACCCTTCACTGAAGATGAGGTTAAGAAAGCAGTGCTCATGATGACAGGTGGCAAAGCTCCTGGACCCGATGGTTTCTCTATTATAGTTTTTCAAAGATTTTGGGATCTACTAAAAGGGGCGATCATGGAAATGATGAATGATTTTTTCAGAGATGGGGGTGATATTGGTTGTGTAAACTCGAGCCATTGATGCCATAGATTTGTGACCTATAAGCCTTCTAAATGGTGTGTACAAGATTGTCGCCAATTGTTTGAAGCCTCTGATGCCTATACTTATAAATGACTTTCAGTTGGCTTTTGTTCAAAGTAGTCAAATTCTGGGTGGTTTCCTGGTGGCAAAGTTTCTAAAGTAATCAGCAGCGGAAGTAATGACCTCGGTGCAAAAGTCATGGTCTGCAGTGCTACGAAGTTGGTACAAGCAAGAGGAAGTTGCATGGAGACAGTGTTTATGAGCATTATGGTTGAAATCGGGGGTCTGTAACCTAAAATTCTACCATAAAGTGGCAAATGGCATGAAAAAGGACAAACTCTTTGGGCTCGGTGATGGTTGTTGCCATTTTCCTAAGTTTAAAAGAGGAGATCAGGATGGGGTTGGAAAGTTTTTTCACAGAACATCTCATAGCCAAGTCTCAGGTGCATTTGAATCAAGAGCTTGGAGGGGTTGAATTTCAGCAGGATGACGGAGGCAGATGCTGCAGATTTGAAAAGACCCTTCACTGAAGATGACATTAAGAAAGCAATATTTATGATGATGGGTGAGAAAGCCCTTGGACCAGATGGTTTCCATTTTTTGTTTTTCAAAGATTTTGGAATCTAGTAAAAGGAGAGATCATGGAATTCATGAATGACTTTGTCATATATAAGGGTGATATTGGTTGTGTAAATGCTACCTTTTTCACATTGATCCCCAAGAAGGCTGAAGCTATTGATGTCACAGATTTCAGACCTATAAGCCTCCTGAATGGTGTGTACAATATCATCGTCAAATATCTTGGCTGAAAGATTGAAGCCTTTGATGCCTACACTTAGAGATGACTTTCAGTTGGCTTTTGTTCAAGGTCGCCAATTTCGGGATGGTTTCCTCATGGCACATGAATGCATCGAAACTAGACTGAGATAGAGATCACCTGGTTTGGTGTGGAAGTTGGACATGGAAAAAGCCTATGATAGTGTCAATTGGAGCTACGTTGAAGAGATTGTGTTGTATGGATTTTGGAAGGGAATGGAAAGATTGGAAAGGATACTGTTGTCTGGTCATCTTGTTTTTCGATGCTAGTTAATAGATGCCCAAAAGGTTTCTTTTCCTGTGGGCGTCGGCCTCGTCAGGGAGATCCGCTATCCTTGTTGTTCTTTTCCTTAGTTGCAGAAGTGTTTGGTTGATTGTGCATTAACTGAGGCAAATGGTTATTTTTGAGGTTTTTTTGCTTGCGGAGAGTTGAGTTTAGTTCCGTATCTACAATATGCTAATTACACACTGGTTTTTTGTGGTGTATACCATCAACAAATGATGAATGTGACTTGTTCTGGGTCTGTTTGGTGTGATCACTGGCTTAAAGGCGAATTTCTACAGATCAATTGTGATTGGTGTTTGGGTGAATAAACAGATGATACAGAATCAGGCTAATTCTTGGGGTGCAAGCCTGCAAGGTAGAGTCATTTGCTTTCAGATACCTTTGGCTTCCCCTGACTGGAAGAGGATTAAAGGTGTGTGATTGGAATCCAATTGTGGATAGATATGAGAAATGATTATCAGGATGGATAGGGAAGTATTTGTCCTTTGGAGGGAAAGTTATTCTAATCAATGTTGTTCTTGTGAATCTGCCTACGCACTATCTGTTGATGCTTCATATTCCTATAACTGTTGCAAAAAAAATTGGAGCAAATAATTTGCTGGTCCTTGTGGAAAAGAGGCCAAGAAGGTACTACTGGGTCACTTATGATTGCGTGGAATAAGGTCTGCCGGTCAAAGAAGGAATGGGGTGTTGGTCTATAGGACTTTTGGTCTTTTAATCTAGCCTTGCTGGGGAAATGGATTTGGAGATTAAGTCAAGGTGGTGAGTTGGGCTCTTCCGTGTTTCAACAAATCATCCCGGGGAAGTGGTACAGGGAAAATTTTCTAGGGGCGGTGGGGGATCGTGTGGGTAGGATGTCCTGGATTTGGAGGGGCATTACAAAGTCTGAGGAGGTGATGCAATGTGGTCTGGTTATGTAGGTAGGGTGTGGTGGGTGTTTTTTATTCTGGGAAGATAAGTGGCTGGGATTGACTGCACTTGAATACTCTTTTCCTTCTTTGTTTCGTGCTGTAGCAACTCCTTGTGTGAAGATTTATGAGTGTTTCAAGAGATTTGAGGCAG
The DNA here is from genome assembly GCA_024699735.1 of Posidonia australis. Classification (NCBI taxonomy): domain Eukaryota; kingdom Viridiplantae; phylum Streptophyta; class Magnoliopsida; order Alismatales; family Posidoniaceae; genus Posidonia; species Posidonia australis. The sequence continues at coordinate 11,636 of JAMKQA010009000.1, read as the reverse complement.
GGATTGTTTGCATGTTTGATTTAGAAGGGATTTTGGTAATGCTGAAATTCCAAAATTCTTAGTGCTCCGTTCTCTTCTGGATTCCCATGGTTCCTCTTCCATTCCTTCAACCCTGACTTGATCAATTGGAGGTGTGGTAAGAATGGTGCTTTTTCAGTTAAATCATTGTCTAATATAATTGCAAGTGGTGGTGTGTGGCTCACACATTCTAAGTATATTTGGAACGGTCATGTTCCCACAAAGATACAATTTTTCGCATGGCAGATATTACATGGTGGTGTAGTGACAAAGATGGCTTTGAAGAAGTGAGGTTTTCATATGGCAAGTAGATGTTTTTGCTATAAGAGGGAGGAAAACTAGTTGCATCTACTCATTGGGTGTTCATCAGTGAAATGATGGTGGCTGTGTCTCCTTGGGCTAAATACTAATGCTAGTATTAGTATTGAAGTTTTTGGGATTTATGGATGAGTAAGAAAGGGGCTGGGGGCAGGAAGTGGCTAATTTGGAAGATGTTACCACGTGCTATTTGGTGGTTTCGATGGCTGGATAGAAATCGTAGGATTTTTCTTGGGATTATTGAAGTACAAAAGAAAGAGAAGGAGCTGATCTACCGTAGATTGATTGACGGATCATCTTTCTTGGAGTGTGCAGTTTATACTGATGTGGTGATTGCTGCATGGCTTGATTTATTGCTTGTGGACTGATTCGGCTGCTCTGCTTGTTTCTGTCATTGTTTGTTCTGTTGTTTTGCTTTGTTGGTGTGATATTTTTGCTTATGTCTTGTTGGGGCTGTGCACTGTTTTTGTCCTTTTCTTTCTCCTTATCATCTTGATAAGGTTGTTTTGTTTGTTGTTTTGTAGTCCTTTCTTCTGGTTTTATAAAATTTTCTTTATTGACTGCTAAAAAAAAGAACAATTCCATCATTTGTTTTTGCCTCAAAGCCATGTTGGTTGTCCACATGCAACCAAGATTAATGGTTTCAAGTCTTGAAATTTAAAATGTTACAAACTAAACAATGGAATTCTCATTTCCAGTAAAGCAACGAAATTGTTAAAATTCAACTTCAAGACTTGGATTTCGGTGTTAAGAAGTTTTGAGCTTATTTCGGAGTTAAAGATAATCTTCAAGTAGAGTGAACTGTTGGATGTCAACATGGAAGATGGTACGTTACATGATGCACTGACAGTTTTGGGATGCAAGGTGGATACTTTAGTGTAGATTTTTGGGTCTACTACACCTTCAAGAAACCCACTTTTAGGAATTGGCCTTTATCATTGATAAGATGGAGTCATGGAGAAGTCTGGGATGGAGGGGATGATTTCTGAGCAGGAGAGGGAGGGAGACTGATCCTACTGAAGATATTAGATATGAAGCTTTCACTGTTCAGGGTGCCTATTAATGGGTTATGCAATCTATATAGCACCAGCTTTCCTTTTTTGGAATCAAATTTGGTAGGTAAAAAGATCAACTGAGTCAAATTCTTGATGTGGCTGATCGCACATATGAAGGTTTTAACTAAGGAGAGGTGGAGAGATGGGCAGGGATGGGGAGCACCACCTGCGATCGCTACAATCTAGAAGAGGAAGATCATGAGCACTTATTTGTAAAGTGCACTTTCGTTAGGCAGTTTTGGGATGTACTTGGACAGAAATCCCAGTTGCAGCTGCTGGCTCCTGACATCGAGCATTTATGGGCTCTTTTGATGTTCTGGTGCGCCAATGCAAGCATAAGAAAAGTCTTTGATGTTCTGGTTAATCTTACATGCTGGCTGTTGGCATACATGGGTAATGGGTTGCTCGGAACAGGGTTCTCTTCAACAATGAGCCTTCTTTCATTGAGGAGGTGAATTACTCTTTTAAAATTATTCTTTATTTCTTTTTTGGGGAAGAACTTGGTATTCAGTGCGGGACGTGGTTGACTGGATAGCCTTGATATGATTTATTTGTTTCTTTTTTATTTTGTTTTTGTTTTGAAGACCTCTTGTCTTCGAAACTGTTATACGGTGGGTTCTCATTAATAAATTATTAATCCTATCATTTTTCAAAAATATAGATAGAGATAACATTTCTATCTATTATCCTGTCCTAATTTCAACTGATCAAATTAAGATATTCACAATTTCAAACATCAAGAATCCTATAATCAAATGGCTAATTCCAATTCCACTTAGATTTCCAAAAATCAAATGAATCAAAAGTTTGAGGTTATTACCAATTTAGGTTTTGATGTCATTCTCGTATGTGCTTGCTCTGATCTGTTGCAGTTAATCAGTCTTGAATGTCCTTGTTTACAAGAAAAGTAGAGTGAAGCCAAAAGAAGAAGAAAAACGGTAGAGTGAAGCCAAAAATTATTCAAAAAATCTAAAAGATAAAAATTATAAATACTAGGACTTCACCAAATTGTTAAAGGCCAAATTCTGTTTAAATTACTTGAGAAAATGTAGGAGAAACAGTTTTTGATGTTATTATTAAAATTTTAATATTATAGGCACTTAATTTTTGCTTTAGGTGCTTGTTTTCTCCTGGTCTAGGTTTTGCCCAAGTCCTGTGTGCAAACTGAGTTACCTTTTTTTAGACCAGGAAAATGATTTTCTTGACACTTATATTTCTTCATTAGTTCTTGACCTTTTATTGTTTATGATTAGATCCGTTTGTTGTTCTCAACACAATTTCTGCTTATCATATTGAGTTTAATAAGCATATTCCTCCAGGGTTGGGATGATCCTTATGTGCCACGTACCCACGAAGGTCTTTTGAAGTGGAAATATCCCGAGATGAATTCTGTTGACTTCTTATTTGAGGTTTTGTGATAAAACGCCACTTTCTCTGTAGATTAATTACATGGCTTTGGTTCTTCTTCATCTTACATTTTATTGGTGGAACATACTGCCAGGTGGGTGGTGACAATCGTCAGCAACTCATTCTTTTTGAAAGAGGGAAAAGGAAGTTACTGGATGGTGCTCGAGTTACATTCAAAGGTCAATACTGACTTCTTTCTGCTTTTGCACTTTTGAGTTTTGACTGCAACAAACGTCTTTTTAGTGGTAGGTGTGTCCTTGTTTGGCTCCGAACAATAAAATACGGTGTTCTCAGTCATTGCTTATTCAATTAAAAGAGTTTATGACTTGCATATTTTGTTTATGTATGCAAATCTAATAAAAAAACTGTGGCTTCTAGAGTAAGATTAGGAGCATTTTTACTTACAATAATCTGATTAAGAAGCTGTAGACAAGTAATTGATATGTTTAACACATTGCTATGTCATCCACATTTTCTGTCCGTCTTCTTTCTTCCAGTTGGAGTTGTTATTGGACCAAAGAAGTTGAGAAGATGGTATTGGCAATATAATAGTGGGTCAGGATGCTCACCTAGTCTGTTGGGTTGCAGTTTGTGCCCTCTGAAGCTTTTCAACTGGGTTCTACTATATAAATGGTGGCCTGGGGTTTTTGAGGCTCTGGGATCAAGTTGGTCACGAAGCTATGGTGTACCTCGGTTTTTTCTCTTTTTGGCATAGGTTTTTCGCCTTCTTGGTTGGACATTCGGATATGTACAAGCGTTGTTATGGAAGAGTCTTGGTTCGGAATGGCACCTTGGAGGTAGAGTTCTTTTGTTTATTCTTTTTGCACAGGTAAAGAAGCCTATGGATGGGAAAGATGGGGGGTGAGTCCCTATGTTTTAGATGGTTATACGGTTAAAAAGGATACGTCTTTGTGTTGGAGAGGGTAGAAGTGGGTTTTCCACAAATTTTGGGTTCGGTTTTGGATGTGGAAGTTGAGTGCTTGTTTCAAAGTGTGTACTTTTGGTTAGGAAATCGTCTGGGGCAAACTTCTTCATCATGTTTCTGCTATGGTAGAGCAATCTTGTGTTCTTTGCCACAAAGATTTGAAGGATATAAGCATTTGTTTTTTTATTGCGGTTTCACTAAGCATTATTGGAGATAGTTGGATAATAGGTTTTAAATGTTGGTTTCGTGTCACACTCCCGTCCGATAAAAATAGGAAACATGGACATCGGTGTAATTGTTAGTGGAAATGTGATAGATTTACAAAAGTCTAGGAAAATAAACAAAACCTTCGGATAAGCTAAAATAAGCAATGATGTATATCTGGGACTTCTTAAATTCAGTCTCTAAACATATATCATATTAAAAATGTTACATATACTTAACAAGAATGTCCTCAGGTACAAAATAATACCCAAAAATGCTTAGTTATTTGTTTACAATGAAGAGTTATCACAAGATTTAATAGGGAGAGAAACTAGGGATGAGAAAATACCTTAATGTTGGAGATGTGGAGTCTGATTGAGGACTACTACAGATATTCTTCCTGTAACAGTTATATGGATATATGGATTTGTATTCTATTCCCAACACTAAGTTAGGAACAGCAAGTAGCAACCAGTCAACAACAAAGGGAAGGACAGGCAACCAGCAGCAATGAGGAGGAGAAGCAACAACAGTTAGCAGTAGGAACCTGTGTCGACCATGTTGGCTTATAAACAAGCCATGTTGGTTTATAAACAAGCCATGTTGGTCGACTTGGGTACTTGTTAGTGTGAAAAATACAAAATGTTGACCGTGCACGAGCCAACACCAAGGACCGACATTTGGTATTTCTAGAAATACTAGCAAAAACATTAATCCTACTGACTGCAAAATTTGGCGCCAAATCATGTATGGACAGCTTATTTGCTCTCACTTGCAATTGTAGTAATTATGGTACCAATTCATATTTGATTTACCTGAGGCCATGTAGTGGGCCGGATGTTTCTTAGTCAAGTAATTTTTTGGGAGGAATTTATTTTAGATTTAAATTGGGGTCTGTGTTCACTATCTTCTTGATCACTGAAAATAAAAAGTGGATGCTCCCATATATAGGAGCCATTTTATCAAAGTTGGTTCTCTTTTAACTGATCAGGAAACATTTCTTAGTGTTAAGGATGGTGAAATTATGTTTTGTGGTATGTTATGTGGTCATATGTGAGGTTGTTTACCATAAGCCCATAACACGGATCATGAGCTCCACCCATCTCAGGCATTAATTCCATGGGTTTAGTTTTACTAGGTTTATATATGTGAAAAAACAGAACCTCAATCTCTAGTAATCTTCAAGAATTATGTAGACACGTTGATTTTTTTTAATTGTTTCTATACTCATGAAGATGATTCCCAAATTTCTTGGTCTGTTGGATGGATTACTATTGCATTGTATTTCGTTTTTTCCTCTGTTTGTGATTGCTTTGAACGTCGAGGCATTCCCTGAAGATGATGTTCCAATCTTTGCAGATGTAGAAGATGTCTCTGCTCTCTCTGGAAAGATTATCGAATGTTCTTGGGATTCAGAGCTGCAAACTTGGGTGTGCATGCGTATTAGAACGGATAAAGCGACACCAAATGAATTCAATACTTACCGGAAGGTTGTTATTTCCTCTTCCTGTTTATATTAGCTTTGTTCACTCTGTTTAATACTATTAACGTTGTTTATCACTATTTGAGCACAGGTTATGAGAAGCATAAAAGACAATATTACAGAGGATGTTTTGCTTAATGAAATAGGTGAAATCGTCCAGCTTCCAATGTATGCTGATAGAATAGCAAGAGCACATAGTATCCAGCATTCGCATGCTGTCCAACGCCGAAGATGATAATTTCAGAAAACCAATTATTGGATAGTAAAGACGAGGGCCTGTTGTGTACCACAGACAGACTTATTGATAGCTGAGGTTTGCATTAGTTAGTTTGTAATTATCAGCCGATAGTGTTCACAGTAGATCTACCATACGTAGTTAAGTCTGCCAGCTGTGGTGCAAACTTCGCCTGTATTGTTGGGTTTTCCCTCTTTGGTTTCTTATGTAAATTAGACGAGCATTGGTGGTAATATTAGAAAATGTATTCATGACCAATGGTAAAGGTAATTGTCCGAGAGTGGTAATCGTACTCTTCAGTTACGAGGCTTGGGAAGCTTGAGGCTACTCTTGCCCGTTAATAATTTAACTAGGAGTAATATTAAGGTCACCCAATTTACTGATATTCACCTTAACATTCATTTTATGGGGCGTACCTGTGATACTAGCATATGTGGGGAGTTTTGTTTACTCTGTTTAAATAATATAAATTCCTTGTTCGCGATCTTCTGTTACTGAGCCTTATGCAGCTATTTTATGGGTATTGTTCAGTAGTATGGGTGTAAATGGACTAGACATGGTATGGATATCGATGGTTATCATATTGTATCTCTTTATGAGATGTAGTTGCGGATATATATATATATATTGTATGGATAGGGAAAAGATATTCTGATATTGTCAAAAATATGCAGGGATCGCATTAAAAGGAATGGATGCAGAAGTCATACAAATACAGATATTTGCGTTGAATAAATGTGAAACAATCAAGAAGTGATTCACATATTTTTAGTTTTTCATTATGCATGAAAAAATAAACTAAATTGTATATAAAATATTTCCTAACATCAGTTGTATCTTATTTATATAACATAATTTAGTTTGTCACACTTAAGTATTTAAGTGTGATAATTCTTATTTAAGTAATAAGTGATTTAAATAAGTAACGTTTATATATTTCTGTTAGATATTTAAGTGAAATAATTAATATAAAAAATATATATGTTAATATGATTATTCGTTTCTTTCTGCATCTGCTCAAATATTATATCTCGATTGGGTTATCTATATCTATCCATAAAATATTTATACATATTCAAATTTGTTCAAATTCAATTTGTATTCATTCATTCAAAAAATCGTATCTATAATTGTATCCACTTGTTTTGTACTCTTTTACTATGTACTGTTTAGGTTTCTACTCGAAATCAGAACCTTGGTCAAATCCAACAATCCCACGGTGTAATATTCTGAAATTGACATTAATATTGAGCATTCACGCTTGAGCAGGTTATGAAGGTTTCGATCGGTTCAATAATCATTAATAATTACTGTCCAATTCAAAGTAATTCAATTTTAATCTTAGTCGTTATTAATCTTTTCCCAACTGAAACTTGTATGTCTGTCTTTATGGTCTCGCGAAGCACTTGGTTCGTCGTCCCCGGCGGTTGTAATCCACGTTCATTTTAAAATGGAAATTTGTCAGTTGCCATTTTAAATAGGAAATTGGATGGTACATGCACGTTTTCGTTTGAAAGCGTGGTAAAGACGTTTTTGTTCACGCACTGCCCCATAGTAATGGGTCGTCAGTTGGACAAATAGTGCATTACATATAAAGAGGGACGTATAGAGAGTGCACTCATTGTCACGTGGCACTGGGGTCCATTATATAAATAGTGTACAACCATATAGAGGGACAAATAATGTACAGAGAATCGATGGTATTAATGTAGTTCCTTTTTCTTTTAACGAGTTGTACTACGCTGCATTTGTAAAAAGGATTTTTTTTGAAGCTATCTTTCGCCGATGACAATTTTTTTTGAGAAATGAGACGGATAACTCTCATTGAAAAACAATATGCAACAATTACTGTATACTCATTGCCAAAAACAATTACTGTATACAAATCTAAAAAAAAATAAAAAAAATCAAATCTTTAGAAAAGTGGTCCAATGACTCAATCTCGAATTAAAAAACTTGTCCTAGCAAGCAGCTCATCCACGGCCAATGATGATTGCTTCCCGCCCAATGTTTTGGATGGAGTCCATCTTGCTGTCAAACCTTTTGCCAAATTAAAAGCACTCCAGTTTTGGTTGCACAAATGACAATTGAACAAGTACAGTAACGTTAAGAATTTGATGTTTCCTGCTACACATAAGCCACGGAAACAATTTCTCGTTCAGAGGCGATTTACATCTCCACATCTTAAAGTGAACCCATTTACCGGACACTCAATGAATAATCTCTCTTCTCCTGTAACATAGCCATGGTATTGACTTCTCCACAGGGTTTTTTTAATTCATACACTATCGTTTTTACAATAAGTACCAGGAGAGCACTAATGGTGACAGGCCACCATAGCCTCCTCTACCTAGATAAAGACCACTAGAGCAGAGCCATACCCAGCACCAGGACAAGAATCATAAATACCAAAAATGTTGCATAACCGCACCATATTGCCCCCTAGATCAATCATATTACCATTACCCAACAAATCATCAACAACATCATCATTAGCAAAAACAATAAACGCAAACCTTCGTAAACAGTAGGATGAATGATCACGAATGGTATGGTGCTCCACTAACTTTCCGTAACAGGAGAAGAAACTCTTGAACTCATCTGTTAACCACGTTCAACATTATAAAGAAGTTGAGGTTTACCTCCTCCAAAGAATAATGCCAATCAATTGATCAGAGGAAAAAGTGAAAACAATCAATACCTTCAGTGAAAGTTGTAGGAATCCCGCTGAAAAAATCTTCTTTGTTCTAGAACCCATTGGTTGTGTAAATCCTTTTAATCTCAAACTAAGAAACAGAGAAAAGTCAGAGCTAAGATTATGCATTTAATCATGGTTACAAAAAGCAAAAAAAAAGAGGTTAAACTCCTATCTATGCTTGCAAATTTTGTCAAGACATCCCTTAAACTACAGATAATTTGTAAAAGAGAAATACTACATTAAAATCAATAAATACTCACTGGCATTCCATTGATAGCATGATCATCTTCAATAACTTTATCAATAAATACTCACAGAAGGATCCGCATATGTAACAAATCCAAAGGCCCTGGGCTGTCCAGTCATTCGATCTTTCATTATGACTGGATCTATGATTTCTCCATATTTGCCAAGTGCTTCAAAAAGGTTGCTGCATTCCAGCACAGCCACATGTGTGTCAAGCACAGGTTATCAGCAAATATAAATAACACTAACAACCAAAACACTACAAACCAAACAGAGAAAAAATGACCTCGCAAAAATGGGATTTCTAGCTTGTTAGGAAGCATGCCTTATAGTGCTTTTCTAGGCACAGAGACAAGTAAAAAAATGTCTCATGAAGAAGAAACGACAACGAGGCTTTATCCTATCAGAAAGCTAAAGCAACTAACAAGAGATACGGATGTAAATTTAAACTTCCACAATACTCCCACAGTTTCCAGTGGTTTATTATTGTACTTTTAGAAATTAAAACAATGCACCGACTGATGAAATATTTAAACGGAGGAAGGTACTCAGGGCTCTGTTTAAATGGATTTCTGGATGTCCTCATGAGATAAACATCAGAATAACGAGATATATATTACAGCATCATTGTACCTTCTCCCTTTGCTGTCATCTTCTATATGAACTTAGAAAATTTTGACATTGAAAAAAAACAAAGCCCTATCATTAGATTTACACATCAAGCAAGCAATATATCATACAATCATGTGCTGAAAATCCCATTACTTTACATGCATGCATACCATACTTCATCATCAATCTAGAAAAAAATGGTCTGAGATGTCAATGTTTTTTGTAAGGCCAACCAAGCTATAAAGAACGAATTCTAAAGTGATAAAAGACTGAAAGAAAACAAATGCTGAAAAGAGACAGAATTGCAACTTAAGGTGCTCGGAGCAAGTTGTAAATGGATTGTTGAATATCATCACAAGACAATATCAGATTAACAATATATAGAGAGAGAGTTAATATCCGATAAAGTCCGTCTTTAGTTTTAAATAGTAAGGTCCTTAATCCTATCCATTTATTATGAAGATCATTTATAGATTCAATTTTGATTGAAACCGGAAACTATTTTAAAAACCACTAAACATTTAAAATTGAAATTTCAAAAACCCTATCACCATTCTATTATTTAAACCCAATCCCCTTCCCACATAGAAAGAAAACCGTCGAACACCCCACCCTCCCATCAATCGTTGCTGCCATCCTACACCCCCGACGTCCCTTCTCCAATGTCGGCCCATTCTCCTCCCTTCTCACCATCCACCATGACCCCCGACGTCCTCATGCCTAGCTCCCCTCACCGTGCAATCGTCCTCCCTCACGCTGCCTCCCAGCCCCACCACTACTCACCGCCACCACCCAGCCCCACCACTACTCACTGCCACCACCCCTCTACGCCCTGTTGAAAGGGACAACCATCATACAGATCTCGTCCGAGATGGCGGCCAACACATGACCACCTCCTCTCAAAGGCGTACGACATCAGACACATCTCTAAGGACGAAACCATCGCTACCCTGTGGCCTTGGCAACCTTGTGGAGCTTCGACGACCCTTTAACGACAGCGGCCCTCCCCTCCCCGACACCCTCTAGACACAACGCCCCACACCCCCACGATGCCCACAACCCGATGCCCTTCCTCATGTCCTTACGTAGACCTGTCAATTTCTAACACAACACGATAACACGACACGAACACGACACGATATAACCGTATTTGGGTTTACCCTTATCATGTCTCATGTACTTATCGTGTCTATCTGGTAAACACGATTATTAAATGGGTCGTTTTCATATCTAAGGTAAAAAAAACCCGATAAGTACACGATAAGTACACATTACCTAATCATGTATATAAATTATAACTTTTATTATTTTGAATAGTAAATGTTTATGATATATTGTAGGCTTATGATATTAACATATGGAACAATGGAACTTAGGAAATATTGTTGAATGATTGATTCATGATTTATTGATTTATCTTTGATTTTTCTACGTGTACAAAATATGTAAATGTTAAACGTATACTATACGTGTAATCTTATATTAAACGTGTAACTATGCAATAAACGTGTACTTATGTCAATCGGATCGTTATCGTGTCAAAACGACACGATTCACTTAAATGTGTACTTAACGGGTCATGTCGTGTATACACGCTAACAAATAATTCGTGTTTGGGTTTAGTATTAGGTACACGATAATTAAATAAGTCGTGTTTGAGTTTAACATATATGTATAATATACACGTTTATAAACGACACGATAGGTACACGACACGATCCATTTGATAGGTCTATCCCTACGTAGTCCCCAACCCAACACCACCCCACAGTCAACAGCGCCCTACCTTCCTCAAGCCCTTGCCGAGCCTCACACCACCCCCCATACAACGACCTTCATTTGGAACTTGGTGGAGAACCTAATGCATAATTTCTATAGTTCAGTTTGAGAATGTGATACATAATTTCTGTAGTCCATTTTGATTTTCTGTTTCTTTTTTTTTCCTCTTCAAGAAATGGAAGAGGTGAACAACGGGAGAAAAAAATAGTAACACTAAAATAAAAATAATTAAATGTAAAATTGATACTAAAACTAAAATAGGAAAAAGTAGTAATACTAAAACAAAAATAAGGAATTGTAAAATTGAAACTGAAACGAAAACTAAAAAACTAAAATGTTACGAATAAAAAAAAGATAGTGTCATATGAAAAAGGATATTAAAGTGTAACAAAATATTAATGTGATCCCGTTACTATAAAAATTTATAAATAAATGAAATTAGAGGGAAAATGAAAATTTACAAAACCACCAATGCAAACATAGGTGGTTTTACTAATTTAAAATTTAGATTTAATTTCAATCATTGGATGTGTTTTTAATGGTAGATAATAAAGAACCTTACCTAACAAAAGTAAGGACGGTACTTACCTGATAATTTGCCTATATATATATATATATATATATATATATATATATATATATATATATGTCTATAA
>JAMKQA010008998.1:0-10252 GCA_024699735.1 Posidonia australis | reverse complement strand
GACATGTTGATGTTAAAAGTCCATGCAGGCACCTGCGGGCCACACATGAACGGGGTCCTACTAGCCAAGAAGATCATGTTGCAAGGGTACTTCTGGTCCACCATGGAGACGGACTGCTGCCAATTTGTCAAAAGATGCCACAACTGCCAGATACATGGCAATTTTATACATGCTCCCCCACAGCAGTTGCACAACATGTCGTCACCTTGGCCTTTCTCAGCTTGAGGAATTGATGTCATTGGGGTTATTCATCCTGCAGCATCTAATGGGCATTGTTATATCCTGGTAGCCATTGACTATTTCACCAAGTGGGTCGAGGCAGCATCATTCAAAACAGTCACAGCAGCCATAACAGAGAAATTTATCAGAAACAATATTGTCGCCAGATATGGGGTTCCTTTCGCTATTATTTTAGACAATGGCACTAACTTTATAGCGAAACGGGTTGAGGATTTTCTCCAGAGTTGCAAAATCCGACATCACAAATCCTCCCCCTATCGACCCCAAATGAATGGAGCAGTGGAATTAGCCAACAAGAATTTGGTGAAGATTCTGAAGAAAATGGCCGAAACCCACAAAGATTGGCACGAGCAGCTGCCTTACGCACTCTGGGCTTATAGAACCTCCATCCGCACATCCACAGGAGCGACGCCTTATTCATTGGTGTATGGCATGGAGGCAGTTCTTCCCTTTGAAGTAGAGATTCCATCACTGAGGATCTTGAGGGAGGTAGAACTAGAGGAAGCTGAATGGATACAAGACCGCAACGTTCAGCTTGATTTAATTGATGAGCATAGGCTGCAAGCCCTCCATCATGCCCAGTGCTATCAGAAAAGAATGGCCTGAGCATATCAGAAGAAAGTCCGCCCCAGAAGCTTTGAACCAAGGGATCTGGTCTTGCGTGCTATTCATTTGCCAGATACGTGGGGAAAATTCAGGCCCAACTGACATGGACCCTTTGTGGTAAAAGAAGCCCTATCCGGAGGCGCCATCCTGCTTGAAGACATGGACCAGAGGAAGCTAGCGGAACCTGTCAACGCTTCCTATTTAAAGAAGTATTATCAGTGACTCCCCATCCTACACTGTGAGCCATGCTTTGCATAATGTCTTGCATATTTTTATTTTTGCATATCATCATTTGCCCAATGAGGAAATTGGGAGCCTACCCGCGAGATGTGTCCAGTCCTCCCCATGTGCTACTACCCTAGGAGCTTAGGGTGTGAGGGAGTGATTTCAGATTTATAGACGAAGTGAACAAGTTTCCCTGGGACTTATGCCTCCAGAGGGAGTTAAAATGTTAGGTCTAGAGAGAGAGAAAAAAAAGAGAGAGATAAAAAATATAGACCTTGGAGCATAAAAGAAATTAGAAGAAAGAAGTCGCAGACAGAAGTCAGCTCCACTGAGAAAGATATACAAACTATCCTATTCCCACCCTATAACTTGGAGAGGAGTCGGAGACTACACCTTCTAAGCCCACAAGTTCCAAGGGATTAACCACCCCTTTTGCAAAAGAAATTAGCAGCCATCCCCCCTTTAGTATAGGTGTACTGCCTCCAAGCAGGGATAGGGTATGTGAGCATGTCTAAGAGGGAGAAAAGAAAATTGATTCCTTATAAAGAGTAGGCATAAGGTCCAGAAACTTGGCATGAAGTCTATATTATCTGAGTTAGAGCCACCAAAATAACCTAAGCACTTAGGTTAGTATCACGTGAGTCGAGGACAGTGTCACCTCCTATCGCGGGCAATACAGGCTCCCTTGGCGCTGAGGGCACCAATGCATCAACCTGCCATCTCTTTGCATATGCATGGCATCATTTTCGCATTTCGACCAGGGGCATGTCGGCTGCCTTATGAGTCGTATCAGCATTTAGCTAGGGCACATTTGCATTCATTTTACCAAGCATTCTGCCCGCATTTTGACCAGGGGCATGTCAGCTGCCTTATTGGTCAGATAACATCTAGCTAAGGGACATGAGTCCAATGCATTCGCATTCATTTTAAAAAGCATTTTTGCACGCATTTTGACCAGGGGCATGTCAGCTGCCTTCTTGGTCATGGCACAGTGAACATTTCAGGGAGGGGGTCATGATAGTCACTTCTTAAAGTCAGAAAGCTTGTAATCAAGGGCACGGAAACTATGATAGCAGTTCTGAACAAGTAAAGCAAATAGCATCAGAGACAGCAGTTTTATTAAGCAGTACAATCTTCATCTAGACTCCGCGGGGCCTCTTTGAGCTGCTAGCCCCTGCGAAGTTGGTACCACTGGGTGGAATCTCGTTCAGTGGCCACGACTCCCATATCTCTACCACTGGGCGGAATCTCGTTCAGTGGCCACGACTCCCGTATCTCTGCCTCATACTCAGCTGTGCAGTCCGAACCAGCAGTAAGAGCAAGAGTGGTAGACCTGACACCCTCACGCATTCTTTGAGCCAGCTCAGTGGTGGTGGCAGTAGAACCCGTAGCATATTTCTTGTAGCGATCAGGGCAGGGGCTTTGGCCGAAGGAGTCCTGGCAAAAGCCGAATTGACGAAGGACCCTGATCGGATGATACTCCACACCGCCAGAAAAGCCAGGCAGGACCACGAACCTCATGTCTATAGTGTTGAAGAAGGCTGTGAAGGTTCGTGATGCTGGAGCTAAAATGCACCAAGTTACCATGTCTGCTGTGAGATTCCGTAATCTGTCGCACAACTCTGGGAACCCTGGAATCGTCCTCGAATAGTGGGTCTGGCTGTAAGCTTCAAAAACGCAAGGCTAGGGACGCATGATCATCATTCCCATGTGAACAGCATACCACACCTGACACAAAAAAGAGATCATGGTTAGCAAACCCGGCAAAATAATTTGAAAGCAGAAGGATGTTTACCTGCACCAGAGCGCCACATCCATAGAAATGGCGGGAGCGCTTCAGGGCCCGGTCCAGACCGACATAGGTCTCAGCAAGGATAATGGGGGCCAGATCAATTTGGCAAACAGTTACTGCCCAGGCAATCTCAGCCACCTCAATAGCCACAGTTGTCCGGCCATGGCTGAAAACTAGCTCCCCAAGGAAGCGCAGAACGAAGCAGTGGAGCCACAGAGGATTGGAGGAGCGGGCACTAATGATGTCATCAAAGAAGTCCAAGCGAATCATGGGGGTGGGCCCATGATGGTAGATAATGTTCCTTTCGCAGTCTTCCAAGGAATAGCCCGTAAAGCGGCCCACGACATGAACGTAGCTGGCATGGCAGAAAAATATAGGCGGGGGCAGGAATTGTGTCAGGCCACAGATCCGTTTGACCTCCTCTAGGGTGATAGTCAGTTCCACCTGCCCAAAACGGAACACATACAAAGCAGGCTTCCAGAAGCGGGCAACAGCGCATAGTAGATGCCAGTTGACCTCCACTTTGAAGATACTGAGCAGAGAGGAGGATATGCCCTAGGTCTTCAGTTTTTCTCGATCCTCAGGAGTCAAAGCATCGATCCAGCCGCGCAGGGCCTCCGAGCAATACTTTGGGGTTTCCATGGTGGGATAGCCCTGCAAATGCGAATAATTCCAGAAGTTGAGAGTTGAAGTGAAAAATAATCAAACGAAAATGCTGCCATATGTCACATGCAAGAAATCAGATGCATAGGCATGTGAAAGGCTCTTCAAGGAAAACAAAATACAAAGAAAATCTGCCATAGCAAAGAGAAAAATCTGCAAAGACAGAAAATCAGAAAATAAAAATCTGGTGGCAATACAGAATCTGTCTGAACACAGAAGCCACAGCAAAGAGCAAGAAATAGTTGCAAAAGGCCAAGTCTCTTCATGATATGTATTCCAACATACATAAATCTAATCTATAGCATGGGAAATACATGCAAAAGAAACTAGTTGGCCATGCAAAAAGCAAGAAAAAATATGTCATATTGCAAAAAACCAGTAGAAAACAGAGGCAATAGCATGATCCAACACATATGTATTCAAAGGGATTTGCTATGAAGAGCCAAAAAAGTAGTTTGCAACAATGAAAAGGGAGGTATTATACGTACTATGATCACGTAGTATGTGCCCGGGCTCGGAGAAGGCTGCAAAATCAAAGGATAGGGAGATTTTCTGCGTTTTTTCTTCAGAGGAGGCGACGGAATACCTCGTAGAAAACGAGGGTATATAAAGGATCAAAAGGGTTTCGTTTCTGGAAAGGAAACAAAAAATTGCCGTTTTTAGGGGCACACCTTGTAGGCGCACCATGAAGGTGCACCTCGTCGGTGCACCTGGTAGGTGCACCAAGGTGGCGCCTGTGGCTGAGGGATTTCCAACAGCACCTCCTTTGCAGTTTCATCCCTGCCAAATTGGCGCCATATTGTTATTTGAACCTGCACAAAAATAGTATATATCCTGGACATACACAACCCCGAAGGGTACATGGCAGAACCAGCATCCAACTTTTCTTTTATAGATTTGAAAATGTTTACATTGGGCTAGTTCATGAAAATTACAAGCAATTATGAATAGCTACTCTAGTCAGAATCGTTGGCGGCTTTTTCGAAATACTCCGCCAATTCTCGAGCGCTGTTTCTAGCAAGTCGGCGAGACCGCTGGGCAGCCACAGCAGCTCGTGAGCGAGGAACAGAATCTCGGACCCTCTAGGTGACCACAGTGTCAGAATAATCCTCCTCTGATACCTCGATGGTGAATTCCCTGCTGGTGGCCATGTTCACATTCTGGGCTGGAAAATCTTGCTACACAGAAAATCAAGTTGGCATTAGCTTCGGCAGTTATTTATAGAAATGAAAGCAGCAGAGAAAGGCATACCCGAATGATGTTGCGCCACCGCAGCTCCTGCAAGATAACAGATATGTCAGGCCTATCCTTAATAGCAGCAATAATATGAAGCACTTACCCGCTTTCTGCGGATGTCGGCATAGAAAGTGCCGAACTGCTCCTCGAAGCCCTGTGGTTTGACACATAAGCCAGGTTCAGACAATTATATTGATATCAATAGAAAGCAGCAGCGGCAGATTTATACCTTGGCCCAGTCAGATGCATACCACATCCCGCGTTGGCTGTCCCGTACTACTTTTTCAAATAAATATAGCTTTCCCACACGTCGGTACCAAGCTAGGTAGTCGGTGTAGTTGACCTCTCGAAAGATGTGCCTGTCCCGGGAAATGACAGTAGCAGCATGCTGGCTTCTAGCAACCGAGCGGGTCGTAGCAGGACAGTCCATGTCGGTAGGAGGCGGGGCAGGAATGCAGAATTCAGCGGTGAACTGATGTCGCACACGCCCAAGGAGATAATAAACAGACTTCTTCATGCAGTAAAACTTTACCTGCTTGTCCCTGAGAATGCGGCCAGAGTTCAGGGGAGCCCAGTTATAGCCGTCGTAGTGGGCAAAGGGGCGCAGGTGAACCTGTTAATGAAAGCAGAAAATTAACGAAGAATGCAATACAAGCATGCAAACTGAAGAAAAGGCAGTAAAGCTTACATCTTCCAGCTCTACCAGGTCTAGCAGATACCAGTAGGACTCATAACTGAATACCGCCGCCGCAGCCCGGTGGTCAGGCTCGACCCACTGGCGGGGAAGGGGCAGGAGCTCGTCTCGCAGGCGACCGAAGGCTTGTCCTCTGGTGACATGCTCCATGATCCAATACTGCAAAAGAAGCAAGCAGGGGTCAGAGTTAAACAGAGAAAGAAAAGCAGTTTTTTATAGAAATTCAATACTCACAGTCAGCAGAGGATACAGTTCCACATAAGAGCGACGCCCCAGCTTGACTACATTATCCAGCCCACTAATCAGCCAGGCGTAACTGGCGCCAGCCCAGTCATAGTGATCCAAATGATCCAGGTTGGACAGATATGGGATCTAATCGGCGTGAATGCAATAAGCCGAGGAATCACAGAACATGATGGCGAACAGCTCCAGCAGGAAGTGCCTCAACACAAAGTCAGTCTCCTCACTCCCGGGCTCAGGGTTGGGCCTGAACTTGTCCCATTCCCTTAACCAGCCAACAGTAAGCATGTGTTTCCCCCTCGGAGGCCTAGGGGGAATGCGACCCAAGACTGCCGCCGCCATGTGAAAACCATGGGTAGTCTCGCCAATAATCGGCTCATCACCAAATAGGTGACCCGTCAGGAGTGCCCATTGATCCGGCAGGACGGTCAGTTCGCCGAAAGGGAAATGGAAGGTGTGCGTCTCAAACCTCCATCTCTCCACCAAAGCTCGAAAAAAGTTGTAATGCCCATGGATGATGGGGATGCGCAGTAAGCCCCCAAATGGCGACCGGTGGTAGAGGTAATCCTGCAGAAATCCCGGCAGATGATGGAAATGATCCAGCATCGGGCCCCAGTCGCACCGCATAATCCGGTTCGCATCTCCTTCCTAGAATACAGGAGGCCAACTCAATAAAGAGCAGATTATATCAAAGCAAGATCAGCATAATGGTAAGAAATTTACCCCAAACTCAAGACTGTCACTAATATGGTGGTCGCTCAGAAGTCGCCCCTCGAAGTTGCCAGAATCCTGGAAATGTATTTATCAGTTAAACATTCGATGAACATGCATTTTTCCATCAGTTTTGAGCTTACCACCAAAGGAATAGCTGGAGTCGAGCTGCGAGAAGCTCGAGATCTCGAGGAGCTACCCCGTCGACTGGAACGGGAGCTAGAAGGTGCATCCCGAGAGGACCGCGAAGTCCCCGCCTCAGAAGTTGTATCATCCTGCAGAAAACAAAGTTAAGCAGCAATGGCAGACAGGCTGAGTGCAGAAAAAAATCAAAAGCAAAAATGGTGTTAAGCAAGCATATCATAAAAGCAATGGCATATCAAGATTTATCAAGTAAATATCAAAGTGTTAAGCAAGTAACAATAAATCAGGAAAATGCAAGGTCAGAATCGTAAAAGCACAGCATAGCAGTAAGCCTCATGGCCAACTCCTCACGGCCCCCACCGCCGGAGAAATCCGTCGGAGCATCGCCGACAGCCAGTCAGCGCCGCCAGCATCCCGCCTTCCTGGGCATACTTGCATTCCAAACTCAGCCCCATTGTCGGAGCACCACCGGTGGCCATCGGACAGACCATGCGCCGTCGCACGAGCCGAGCCCGCGGAGACCTCCAGCCACATTTCACTGGAGCCCAAGCCTCACGGCCAGCGCTTGCAGCAGCCGCAAGCCATCCCCTCTAGTCGTACACCACTGGAGTACCATCTGCGAGCCGCATCCCGCAGTCCACCAACCACAGCAAATGCAAGCAAAGGAATCGGGTTTACCTCCGTCGGCGAGCCCTCGTCCAGCCATTCCTGGAGGGTCTGATCCATCCCACCGAAGAAGCGCCGCTGCCTGCCGCCGTAACCTTGCGCGCAGCCGCCGCACACCCGCCTGCCAACTGTACCGCGCCCGCCGCGTCCTGCCGCACATAGCCTCCGCGTGCCGTGCACAACCGCTGCCTGCCGCCTGAGCCGCTGCAATCCCGCATAGTCGCTGCTGCCTGCACCGCCACTTCCCCGTGCAACCGCTGCAACCCTGCGTCACCACCTCCCCGTACCAAATCGACGCACCCTCCGCGCACCACCACCGGGAGAAGAAGAGAGGAGATGAGGACGGGAACGGCTTGTGGGGAAGAGGATGGAAATGGGTTTTTGGTTTCGTGTGATGAAGAAAGAAGAAATGGAAGAAGAATGATTCCAAGGGCACGTTCTTCAAGGAATTGTTTTTACTTAAAGAGCTTATGAGTTCATCAAGCCATGCATCAAAATTTCAGTTGCAAAGCCAAGCAGAATGCAAAATGCAAAGTTGCACACCATCCAGCAGAGAGCAAAGTGTAGAAAACTCCCTAGCAGTTATGGCAGTTATCTAGTGGGGCCCGCATGAATAATTTAATATTTCATGGTCCAAAGTGCTAATTGCTGTAAAAATTGTATTTCAGCCCCCAGAGCATCACAAATTGCATTTTTAGAGCATAATATGTTACATCAATCACTTGGTATGCAAATTGCACCAAGTGGGGAAATTTGCAGAAAACCCCCTATATTTTGCAAATTTGCAATTCAGTCCACAAAGATCGTGAGAGACCCGCATGAAGCAGGCAGATACCACAAATCATCAAGCCTTGCAGCATAGCAGTAATTCAGCAGTTAAATGATTGCAGCAAGTGGAAAATTTGCAGTAAAACCCCAGCCTTTGGGAAATTGCAAATAAGCCTTCTTATGCCGTATCAAGCCAGAGTTACCAGCATATTTTTGCCAGAGAAAGATTGAGCATACATCTCAGCAGGAATGTCAACTCCAGCATTGCAGCGCCAACAGCCAGCATCTTGCCTATTTTACCCTTCGGGGTATCTTATCTCTTCCTTCATGGGGAATAATCCATGGATCATCGATTTGCATTTTCTGGTTCTCTTTCTGACCGGAAGAGACTCATCTACCGAGCCCTTGGATTTCCACGGGCGTGGAATCCTGCTTTGACTTTGACCGGGCGGTCATTGTCGCCTTGCCCCTTGGATTTCCGTGGGCGCGAAATCCTGCTATGACTTTGACCAGGCGGTCGTTGTCGCCTTGCCCCTTGGATTTCCGTAGGCGCGGAATCCTACTCTGACTTTGACTGGGCGGTCATTGTCGCTTTGCCCCTTGGATTTCCATGGGCGCGGAATCCTGCTCTGACTTTGACTGGGCGGTCATTGTCGCCTTGCCCCTTGGATTTTCGTGGGAGTGGAATCCTGCTTTGACTTTGACAGGGCGGTCATTGTCGCTTGCCCCTTGGATTTCCGTGGGCGCGGAATCTGCTCTGACAATAACCAGGTGGTCATTGTCGCTTTGCCCCTTGGATTTCCACGAGCGCGGAATCCAGTTTTGACTTTGACTGGGCGGTCATTGTCGCTTTGCCCCTTGGATTTCCGTGGGCGCGGAATCCTGCTTTGACTTTGACCGAGCGGTCATTGTCGCTTTGCCCCTTGGATTTCCGCAGGCATAGAATCCTGCTTTGACTTTGACCGGGCGGTCATTGTCGCCTCGCCCCATGGATTTTTGCGGGCGCGGAATCCTGCTCTGACTTTGACAGGGCGGTCATTGTCGCTTGCCCCTTGGATTTCCGTGGGCGAGGAATCTGCTCTGACTTTGACCAGGCGGTCATTGTCGCTTTGCCCCTTGGATTTCCGTGGGTGCGGAATCCAGCTTTGACTTTGATCGGGCGGTCATTGTCGCTTTGCCCCTTGGATTTCCGCGGGCACGGAATCCTACTTTGACTTTGACCTGGCGGTCATTGTCGCTTTGCCCCTTGGATTTCCACAGGCGCAGAATCCTGCTTTGACTTTGACCGAGCGGTCATTGTCACCTTGCCCCTTGGATTTCCGCAGGCGCGGAATCCTGCTCTGACTTTGACCGGGCGGTCATTGTCGCCTTGCCCCTTGGATTTCCGCGGGTGCGGAATCCTACTCTGACTTTGACCGGGCGGTCATTGTCGCTTTGCCCCTTGGATTTCCGCGGGCATGGAATCCTGCTCTGACTTTGACCGGGCGATCATTGTCGCCTTGCCCCTTGGATTTCCGTGGGCGCGGAATCCTGCTCTGACTTTGATCGGGCGGTCATTGTCGCCTTGCCCCTTGGTTTTCCGTGGGCGCGGAAATCTTGCTCTGACTTTGACCGGGCGGTCATTGTTGCTTTGCCCCTTGGATTTCCACGAGCGCGGAATCTTGCTCTGACTTTGACCAGGTGGTCATTGTCGCTTGCCCCTTGGATTTCCGCGGGCACGGAATCCTGCTCTGACTTTGACTGGGCGGTCATTGTCGCTTTGCCCTTTGGATTTCCGCAGGCGCAGAATCCTGCTCCGACTTTGACCGAGCGGTCAACGTCGCTTTGGATTTCCATGGGCGCAGAATTCTGCTTTGGCTTTAACCGGGCGGTCAATGTCATGTGCCCCCCTTTTGGACTTTCGCGGGCGCGGAGTCCAGCTTGCCGACTTTGATCGGGCGGTCAAGGTCCTTGCTTTCTTGGATTTCCTTGGGCAGGAAATCCCGTGGCTCATCCCTTTGACATTATAGTCAGGGCAACCCCTTTCGGATTTTCTTGGGCAGAAAATCCCGTGGCTTGACCTGTTGACTTGAGTGTCATGGTCTTAGCCCCTTTCAGATTTCCTTGGGCCAGAAATCCCGTGGCTTATCCCTTTGGCTTTGTGGCCTGGGTAGCCCCTTTCGGATCTTCGTGGGTAGAAGATCCCTTGGCGTGATCTGTTGGCTTTATAGTCAAGATCATAGCCCCTCTCGGATTTCCCTAGGCAGGAAATCCATCTGTGTGACCTT
>JAMKQA010008997.1:0-10086 GCA_024699735.1 Posidonia australis | reverse complement strand
TTTTAATTAAAGTTTTTAGCTTAAATTAGGGTTTTGTAGTTTTAATTAAGGATTTTTAGTTTAATTAAAGTTTTTTGGGTTTTAATTGGAATTCTAGGTTTTAATTTAGGTTTTTTAGATTTTAGACATGTTTCTTAAATTTAATTAGGTGTTTTGGATTTTAATTAAGGGTTTTTTTTAAGTTTAATTAGGGTTTTCTTTGAAATTAAATGGATCAAAGTGGTTTAAAAATGGATTTTATTTGGTTTTGACCTTAATTAGGGTTTTCACTTGATTAATTTGGATTTTAAGTGAATTTTGCTTGATTTTGATTTTTAATTATGGTTTTTCTTGATTAATTAGAGTGGACTTATGTGGGTCTAATGGGCTTGTGTGGGCCTAAGTGGGTCTGTCTGGGCCTAATGGGCTTGTGTGGACCTAAGTGGGGTCTGTTTGGGCCTAATGGTCTTGTGTGGACCTAATGGGCTTGTGTGGACCTAATGGGCTTGTGTGGGCCTAATTGGGCCTGTTTGGGCCTAGGGTTCTATGGAGTTAGGGTTTAGGAGTGGTGGTTGCAACCAGAGCATCTTCCAGAGGAGCCTGCCGCCGAGTGACTGCAAAATCGGGGTGTCTACATATTGAATATTGTCAAATGAGTTGTTTACCTGTACCAGGGCGCCACATCCATAGAAGTGGCGGGAGCGCCTCAATGCCCGGTCCAAGCCGACGTAGGTTTCGGCAAGCAGAATCAGAGCCAAGTCGATCTGGCGAACCACTACCGCCTAGGCTATCTCAGCCACCTCAACAGCCACAGTCGTCTGGCCATGGCTAAAGACTAGCTCCTCGAGAAAGCACAGCACGAAGCAATACAGCCATGGGGTACCCATGGACGAGCAGGAACCAATCATTGAGTCGAAATAATCCAAGCGCACCATGGGTGTTGGACCATCCCTGCAGATGAGCTTCTCCTCACAGACCTCTTTGGCAATACACGTGAGCTGGCTCACGACGTGTACATAACTGGCATGGTAGTAAAACACTGGTGAGGACATGAACGGGGGCAGGCCACAGATTCGCCTGACTTCCTCCAGAGTTAGAGTCAGCTCCACTTTCCCAAGGCGGAAAACATGCAGGGCTGGTTTCCAGAATCGAGCCATGGCACATAGCAAATGCTATTTAACCTCCACTTTGGCTATGCTCAGGAGGGAAGAAGAAATACCCCAAATCCGGAGTTGCTTCCGGTCATCGGCTGTCATAGCATCGATCCAGCCAAGCAAAGTGCCAGAGCAGTGCCTGGGGGTCACCATGGTGGGATAGCTCTGCAAATATGACAGTAAAAGATGGAACCTGACATAAGCATGGGAAGGGCATAGCAAACCAGCATGATATGATACAAGAAACATATGCAAAATCATGAAGCAAGCACATCCGCAAATACATGTAGCAGGAAGAACAAAGTCTGCAGCCATGTAGTAGAAAAAACAAGCGCATCTGCAAAAACATGTAGCAGGAAGAACAAAGTCTGCAGCCATGTAGCAGAAAAAACAAGCACATCCACAAAAACATGTAGCAGGAAGAACAAAGTCTGCAGCCATGTAACCGGAAAACAAGCAAATCCGCAGACATATAGCAGAAAGAGAGCAAATCCGCAAAGACATGAAGCAAGCAATATCTGCAAAGACATGTAGCAGGCAAATTTGCAAAGGCAATAACAGAAAACAAAAACCTACAAAGGCCAGTAAAACAGAGAAAAACATGTACCATCGTGATGCAGAATCCGTGCCTGTGAATATCAGAAAATAAGCAGAAATGAAGAAGCAAGGTCTACCGTCGAGGCTTTTCAAAGAGGACGGCGTTGCCTCACGCAGGATGCAACCTTATATAGAAGACCAGGAAGGGTTTCAGCAAAAACGGAAAGCGAAACTCGCCATTTCTGGAGACGCACCTATAAGGCGCATATAGCAGACGCACCTATACGGCGCACCACAGCGGCGCACCTAGGTGGCGCCTGGAATGACAGAAAATTTCAGCAGCACATGTTCAGAATGTTGGCATCGCCAAAATCGGCACCAATTGTTTAACCCTGCATGGAATATACTGCTTGCGTACAACCTGCTCATACAAAACCCTGAAGGGTACATCGCAGAATCAGATGATCTCTTATACATTTTTTAGAAAATGTTACAATGTGCAAGTATTATTACAGAGTTTCCCGCAAAATTACAGAATAAAGCTACTCTTCCTCCAAGCCTTCCTCATCGGACGCTGCCGTTTGAAAGTACTCAGCCAAGGTTTTGTTGCCTCATCGAGTGATTCAGCAGGACCACTGAGCAGCTGCGGCAGCCTGAGGGCGAGGAGCAGAGTCGCGAACTGCCTGGGTGACATCGGTGTCTGAGCAGTCCTCCTCAGACACCTCCATAGTGAAATCCCCGCTGCTGGCTACATTCGCTCTCTCGACAAGAAAATCTTGCTGCAAAAGCAAACTTATATTAACAATAAGAATTTTTAAAGCGGCGGCAGAAGCAAAAAAGAGAAGCATACCCTGATGATGTTGCGCCAGCGCAGTTCCTGCAAAATAGCAGACGTGTCAGATATAGTCAAGATGGCAGGCTGCAAAATAAGAATTTTACCCTTTTCCGGCGGATGTCAGCGTAGAAGGCCCCAAATTGCTCCTCGAAGCCCTGTGAATTAAAGCAGATGTCAGATTGTCATAGTCCATGCAAAAGCAATGAAAAGCAGAAATGAAAATTCTATACCTGAGCCCAACTAGATGCATACCACATCCCACACTGACTATCCCTTACGGCCTCCACAAACAGGTACGGCTTCCCCACACGCCAATACCAAGCAAGGTTGACTTCTCGAAGGACGTGCCTATCCTAAGAAGCTATGGCAGCTGCATGCCGGCTTCTAGCAACTGAACGAGTTGTAGCCGGTTGATCCATGTCAGCAGGAGGAGGGGCAGGAATGCAGAATGCATCAGAGAACTGATGCCACACACGCCCTGGGAGGTAGAGGGCCGACTTCTTCATGCAATAGAATCTCACCTGTTTGTCCCGAAGAACGTGGCCAGAGTTCAAGGGAGCCCAGTTGAAGCCATCATATCGAGCAAATGGGCGTAGGTGGACCTGTTACAGAAGCAGAGAGTTTGTAAGCAAAGAAAGTACAACAGGCATGCAAAGTTAAAAGGCAGAAGGAGACTTACATCCTCGAGTTCTACCAGGTCCAGCAGATACCGGTAGGACTCATAGCTGAACACCCCAGCAGCAACCCGGTGGTCAGGCTCATCCCACTGGCGGAGAAGGGGTAGGAGCTCGTCCCGCAGACGGCCAAAGCAATGCCCTCTGGTGATGTGCTTCATGATCCAGTACTATAAATGCAAGCAAGTCAGTTTGGCAAATATAAAGCATAAAAGAAATTTGTTTTGCAAGGTAATAGAAGCAAATACTTACAGTCAGCAAAGGATACAACCCTACATAAGAGCGGCACCCAAGCTTGACCACATTATCGAGCCCGCAGATCAGCCAAGTGTAGCTAGCACTGGCCCAGTCATAGTGATCCAGGTGCTCCAAGTTGGTCAAATATGCAATCTAGTCAGCATGGATACAGTAGGCTGACGAATCGCAGAAGATCATGGCCAACAGCTCCAGCAAAAAGTGCCTCAGTACAAAATCTGCTTCCTCACTATCAAGCTCAGGGTTGGGCCAGAACTTGTCCCATTCCCTTAACCACCCCACGTGATCATATGCTTCCCCCTAGGCGGCTTATAAGGGACACGGCCAAGATGTGCAGGCACAAGGTGGAAGCCATGGGTGGTCTCACCAATAATGGGCTCGTCACCAAAAGGAAGGCCTGTCAGCAGAGCCCACTGATCGAGCAGAACAGTCAGCTCACCAAAGGGAAAGTGGAAGGAGTGTGTCTCGAACCTCCACCTTTCTACCAAGGCTCGGAAGAAGTTGTAGTGGCCGTGGATGATGGGTAGATGCAGCAACCAAATGGAGACCGGTGGTGGAGGAAGTCCTGCAAAAACTCCGGTAGATGGTGGAAATGGTCAAGCGTCGGACCCCAGTGGCATCACATGATCCGGTTTGCATCCCCCTCCTGAAATATCAAGCACAGAGTTAAAGCCGGGTCAAAAGCAGAAAGCAGAAAGCAATTTATAATGATTAAAGTATATCAAAGCAGAAGAATTACCCTAAACTCGAGACTCTCGCAGATGTGACGATCGCTCAGCAACTGCCCCTTGAAATTTCCAGACTACTGAAAATCCATTTGTCAGAAAACACTAGATTTGAATACCCTTCTAATATTCAGTTCGGGCTTACCTCAGCAGGGATAGCAGGAGTGAAGCTGCTAGAGGCCCGTGATCTCGAGGAACTGTCTCATCGTCTGGAACGAGATCTAGAAGGCATATCCCATGAAGATTGTGGGGTTCTCGCCTCGGGAACTGAGTCATCCTACAGAAAAGGAAGTCAGACCAAGAATTAAACAGTTATAGCAGACATGATAAATGCAGAAAATGTCGAAATCAAATGTGGCATTATAGTCATTGGCATAATAGTAAAATGCAGGAATTTTAATAAAGGTTGTAGCAAATGATGGTAAAAATGCAAGCATGAAGTTGTAAAGCAGTGTTTTATTGTATTTGTAAGCTATCAAGCAAATTTGATGCATAGTAATTAGCAAAAAAATCAGTGATAATGGGGATTAAAATGGTATAAGCAAGCAGCTTCACGGCTGAGCACCGCCGGCAGCCAAACATCACTCCACGGCCTGCGCCTTCCCCTAGAGTACCCGCATTTCCAACCTAGGCAGCCACCGTGCGGTGCAGTCTGCCGGAGCCCATCGCCGCAACAACCAAGCCCCAGCAACCCACAACCCGAGAGTCCAGCCGCAGGAACCCCCAGCCATTACGCCTGTAAGCCGCGACTGCAGGCCGCCACGACCTGCGTGGAACGGGCCTGCCGCTCCTTGCCTGTCGGAGCATTGTCCAGTCGTCGACCACCCGCAACGAAGGAGCAATACCAGCCCAAGCAAAAGAAAAGGAAGAGGAGATCAGAGCTTACCTTTGCCGGCGATCCGTGGTCTAGCTAGTCCTGGAGGGTTTGGTCCATGCCGCCGCCGACCGTGACGCTACAGCGACCGCTCCGCACTACGCCGAAGCGCCTCACGCGCGCACCAGCAACGGGCACTTTGTTAGCGCACCCCTCACGTGATGCCGCTGCAGATGAGATGGAAGGAGATGGGTTTCCGCCGCTGAGAAGAAGAGAGGGAGAAGATGTGGGTTGTCGTGAGGAGAGAAAAAGAGTAAGAAGAAGAAGGGACGGTTCGTCTTACGAGGGAAGGAAGGAAAATGTAAATGAAAGTTTATGCATGATTGTTGTAGAAATATGGAACCCAATCAACAGCAAAAAACATGCATAACCAAGCAGAGCAGCCCCTTGCAGTTCTTAGCAGCAAAGGAAAATATTTTTTGGCAGTTATGGCAGTTAATCAGTGGGGCCCACACATGAAATAAGTCAAGGTGCAGAAATGCAAAATGACCGTGACAATTGCGTTCCAGCCCTTATCATCTCACAGCTTATGTACTCAGTGCAGAATGTGCAAATTTGAACATATAGCTCACAAAATGCACCATGTTGCGTAATTTCCAGAAAACCCCCTATGTTTTGTAAAATTGCAAATCAGTCCACAGGGACGTGGGAAGCTTAATTTGAAATAGACATTTGTTGATAGACAGTAGAATCTCAAATGTCACCGCACGATGGAAATACAACAATCAAAAAGCAGTTGTGGTTGGGTAGTTTACAGTAAAGCCCCAAAGTTTTGGATATTTGCACATAAGTCCTCACCTTTGCAAGTAAAGTGAAGAATCACAGTAAACAAGAAATTCGAGCAGCATCTCGACAGGAGTGCCAGTCTCCGCACCGCAACCTCAGCAATCAGCATATAGCAGTTCCTTCCAGGGGAATAATCCTGGGGTTATCGCTTTGTTTTTCGAGATCTCATCCTGAACAGATGAGACCCATCTTCGCCTTTTGGATTTCCGTGGGTGTGGAATCCAGCATGCTTGACTTTGACCGGGCGGTTAAGGTCGTTTGCCCCTTTGGATTTCCGCAGGTGTGGGATCCAGCTTGCTTGACTTTGGCCGGGCGGTCAATGTCCTTTGCCTTTTGGATTTCCACGGGCACGGAATCCAGCTTGCTTGACTTTGGCCGAGCGGTCAATGTCCTTTGCCCCTTTGGATTTCCACGGGCGCGGAATCCAACTTGCTTGACTTTGACCGAGCGGTCAATGTCGTTTGCCCCTTTGGATTTCCACGAGCGCAGAATCCAGCTTGCTTGACTTTGGCTGGGCGGTCATGTCCTTTGCCCCTTTGGATTTCCGTGGGCGCGGAATCCAGCTTGCTTGACTTTGACCGGGCGGTCAATGTTGTTTGCCCCTTTGGATTTCCGCGGGCGCGGATTCCAGCTTGCTTGACTTTGACCAGGCGGTCAAGGTCCTTTGCCCTTTTCGATTTCCACGAGCGCGGAATCCAGCTTGCTTGATCTTCACCAGGCGGTCAAGGTCCTTTACTCTTCTGGATTTTCGCGGGCGCGAAATCCAGCTCCTTGGCTTTGACCGGGCGGTTAAAGTCCTTGGTCTCTCGGATTTCCTTGGGCAGGAAATCCCGTGGCTCGACCTTTTGACTGGATGGTCAGGGTCCTAGCCCCTTTCTCGGATTTCCATGGGCAGGAAATCCCGTGGCTAGACCTTTTGACCAGATGGTCAAGGTCGTAGCCCTTTTCTCGGATTTCCCCGGACAGGAAATCCAGTTGCTTGACCCTCTGACCGGGCGGTCAAGGTCCTTTTTTCTTTTCTTCTGGATTTTCGCAGGCACGGAATCTAGTTGTTGGACCCTCTGGCCGGGCGGTTAGGGTCCTTTTGTTTTTCCTTTTCAAGTTTTCGTGGGCGCGAAATCTCTCTTTGTTCGCCTTTGGTCCGTGCGGACCAGGCCCTACTTTGCTTGGCAAATATTCTTTTTGTCATGCCCCCCTTGTTTTGGGCTAGTATCCCCAACTACTCGGTTGACAACCATGACACTGTCAAGCGTCCGGGTTGACAAGGTTTGGTTAGCTCGTCGTATCCCGTCTCTGGGTTGATAACCTCATAATCCGGCTGATGAGTCCGACAACTTATCATTTTCTTACCAGTGTTTTCTTCTGCTGGCAGAGTTCTCTTTATCTTGGCCTTGTGTTTTCAACATTAGCATTGGTTTCGCATCGGCTTTCAGCATCAGCTCTTGCATTGGCATCTTGCATTAGCATTACATCCCCAGCATTTAGATCAGTAGGTGCACGCATTTCGCATTTGCATTTGCATTTGGCAACAAGTCATGACTTTCGGTACATCCGCCGAATAAGTGACTTACTGCCTACAGCAAACATCATCCTTCTGTAACCTCAAAATGGGGGTATCTTGTCAACCCTGAGCATCGGTCTTGGTTCCCTTCATCCCTCGACCTTGCTCAGGGAGGGGCATCTGTAGACACCCCGATTTTGAGGTGACTCATTGATAAGGCTCCAATTGTTGCTTTGGATGTGGCTGACCCTTGAACCAACCTCAAACCCATAGCAAGCCTGCAACCCAATTAGAAAACCAAATAGGTAGGGAAGAGCACTTAGCTAGCACACCTACCTAGCACACATAGCTAACACACCTAACTAGCACACCTAGCTAGCGCACCTCCCTAGCACACATAGGTGGCGCACATAGCCGGTGCACACCACTTCACAGGCTGCGGGCTGCTGGCTTTCCACCTCCCACAGTTGTTACCTCTAGCAACGAATATGCCATGGAATCTTCTAGGCTTTTCGTCTGCGAGGCTCTCCCCATTCCCATGAGTTACCCATGAGAAAATCCTATATAAGGACACCCATAGACAACCATAGAGAGAGGTTAGAAATCCTGAATTCAGCCATCTAGTTCTGAGTCAGCATCCTACAGTAGTTTCTCCTTATTTCCAGCAGCATATTTTCATTCTCTGGAGCACTCCTTTGCGTCCTAAAGCTTCCTTGGTCCTTCCAAAGCAACAAGGATCCCTTTATCTTTGATATTTCAAGAAGGAGACATCTTGAGAGGTAGGCTTTCTACGTCCTCTTTATCCTTTAAATATCACTTCAAAAACATGATAAAACATGCTTGAAACCTTATATGTGATCTGATTTATTTCATGTTTTTATGAAGTTTTATGATAGCATGCTAGTTCTCTATGCAAAATAATCTCCATGCTAATCTATATTAGTGTTTCTAGCATAAAATCTGCATGAGCTGTCGTTTTAATGTTTCCTTGCACATAGCATTTTGCCATGCACCATATATGTCCTTGCACATAGAAGCATGCTTATGATCATCATTTACATATGTTCTGATTGGCATTATCCAGATCATGCTTGTTCTTAGGTATTTTGCATGTTTTCATACATGAACCCATCAACTTGTTTTGGTTTCGAATGCATGATTTACATGATGATCCTTGATCCTATTGCATCCACATCATATTTTCAGTACTTAATAATGGCCTGAACCCATCTGCATTAGCATGAATCATCCTATATCTCTGCTAGGGCGGATTCTGGATCAGATTGCAGTCTGATCCAAATTCCCTGGGGCGCACCAGTCCCGCGCACCATTCTGGCGCACCCAGCAGGCGTGCCAGACTGGTCCAGAGGACAGAGCACTCGCATTGCATCATTGCTTGCATAACTTTATCGCAGGATTATGAGCTAGTGTCTTTTATGACTGATTCTCTGATGTATCATGATATCACCTGCATGTTTTCAGATTTGATTCGGATTGTTTTCCATCTGTTTTCTTCATTTCATTATTCAATTTCAGGCTAAATCTAGTAGGCCGATTGCACCTTACTCCTTTGTGGAGAGCCATGTGCATCGCCTCGTGACCCAGTGGTCTGAATAAATCGTGTATCCTTCATCTAGTTCAAATAGGTGAGACCTTGTGTGAGGCTACCAGCCCTTGAGCACAAGGTCATTGCATTTGCATTTCTTGCACTTTTGATGCATGTTTCTCCCAAGTTTTA
This sequence comes from Posidonia australis, assembly GCA_024699735.1. Lineage (NCBI taxonomy): Eukaryota > Viridiplantae > Streptophyta > Magnoliopsida > Alismatales > Posidoniaceae > Posidonia > Posidonia australis. The sequence goes on along the minus strand of JAMKQA010008997.1, from coordinate 1,028 downwards.
CAGAATGATTCTACTGCATGCCATTCCAGAGTGCATCCTTTGATGTTTGTTTGGTTTTGCGTGGCTTTCTGTTTTTCCCTCAGCACATTTTACTGGCCCACTTAGACGCACATAGGTGGCGCACCAGACTGGAGCACTAGTCTGGCACACTAAACAGGCGTAGTGGCCTGTTTTCAGTAGCACACAGCAGGTTTTCACATGTTTTTGCTCGCTTTCTTGACCCGATTTGCTTCTGGGTTTTCCTTTGGTTTTCTTCCTTGATGCATTAGGAAGGCACACCATTGTTTTCAAATGTTTTTCATGCATTTTAGGTTGCTTTTAGGCATATAGAAGGCAAGGATGAAAACTCGCTCAAGATATTTGATCTTTGATCTTATATGCAATATTATTGCATCGACACTTGACCCGGCATACGAGCGATATTTCTGAGCATTAGGACACACCCCTACACATCATGTACCCATACTTTAGACACTACACGCATTTGCATGGCATGGCATATCGCCCTCGGGCGTACAGCAAAAGGTTGCAAAGCCGACATTCCATTAGCAAAAGAGAAATCAATAGAAGACCGATTTATCAAGCATACGAGGGTGCCTAACACCTTCCTCGTACGTAATAGGGATCCTTACCTGCATTTCTGGTTTACGAAGACTTTTCTTTTATTGTTTTGCATGATTTTCATGTGTTGTATGGTTTTCCTCGTCTTCCATTTGAATAGACTAGGTGGCGACTCCTGCATTTTTGCATTTTTTTTTTTTATTTTGCCGCGGCTTTGCCGACTTTGGCACACACATATATATTTGTTGCCACCCTCGACGGCATGGTTACAACGAGGAAAACCAAAAACACAAGAAAACTAGGAAGCAAATAAGATGCAGAATGTATATGTGCTCCGTGCCTAATGGACAATGCACAAATGAATGTGGGCCAGAGAAAGGGTAAGGATTCTGGTTACGCATGGGGAAGGGGTTAGGCACCCCCATGCGCCCGAGAAAACTCGGTCTTTCTAGGTTTCCCTATTGTCA